>CM071869.1:724353-809467 GCA_036759665.1 Gynandropsis gynandra
AGAGTGTTAATGTCATATCTTGCTTCTCATTCTAACTAACTTAGCTAATGTGTCTTGAGCAGCCAAAGTAAGGGAATGATTATGACCAAGCATCACTGTCCTAATACTTATACATGTCCTACACAATTCCTCTCCACTGTCAAAATGACCACCTCGTAATAACAGCTTTGCTCTTGTTTCAAGCAATGTAGCTTTCAACAATGTAACATCTTGCCATACATATTCATCCACTTTCCTATTACTCTTCTTCCAACAGAAGGTTCCATGCCGCCAATCTTGAATTTGATTCACAAATGATTTCTCTACTTCTTCTAATACATTTGTGCAGACTTTTAAAAGCTCCAATGCTGAATTACACCTTGAAAACGTTGTAAAAGCTGTGATTGCCAATGGAAGAGCTGTTTTCTTTATGTATATTACCATATCCATGGCTTTTAACAGTACTAATGGTGCTTCTGATTTGAATCCAAATACAAGAAATGCTGATGCCCATAAATGATCAAGATTCATTAATGGATTACCTATTTTTCTCACGCCTTGAACCGTTGCTTTTGGAGCTATTACGCTGTCTCTTCTTCGAGCAAATGCTTGCGTTATGGGATGAAATTGAATCCAAGTACCAGATTGTCTGTTTGTTGTTCTTGCTAGTCCTAATCTGACTAGTAACAGGGCTGAATCTTCTTCACTTTGTTGCCCTAAACCACAACGACTGCACCACGTGAACGTATGGCTCAAGCATTTACTCCATACGCTCAAACGATTCCCACCCGCTGGCATGTTTTTAGCTGCTGCAGTTAACAAATTCACTGAAACAGGTTCAGGGGCAAACCAAGCTCCAACTAGAAGCATTTTCAAGGAGAGAAGATTTCTATTTCCTTCAGCTTGATCTAAAATGGCTGCACAAAAAGTTAAGATCTTTGTAATAAAAGGATTGGATTTACAGAATTGTTCATCATTCGGTGAAGCTGAACGTTCTTCGATTTGAACTTTGGTCACAGCTTCAAAGAGTGCAGATGGTGGAATTGACAATTCAGAAAGTAATGATCCAATCAGCCAAAGACCATAACTTAACCGTCCTAATTTCTCATCAAACTTCTTTAGAATCTCAATTTCCTCAATTGGGTAATCTTTCTTTCTTCTTCCTCTTAACAAAACCATCGAATCGGATAATGGTAATGGAAGAAGCTGAATCATGTCAAAGTTCATGACTTTAGGAAGTCTAGTTGTGATCAAAACATGTGTTCCTCCTGTGTTCTTAGGAATCAAATCATGTAAATCTTTTCCTTCCCACCAATCCTTTTCTATTTCAAGATTATCAATGATCAACAAATATGGCATATCGCGAAATAGTTCCCGTTTTATCCTCTTAAACGCCTCGATCTCTTGTTCATCGAAGCTTCGTAATCTCCCTCTATCTTTTTCAGCATCAGCACTTACATCTAATCCCAAGTTTAATGACAGATTTAACAGATTCTGCCTCAAGTATCGAGCTTCGCCTCCAATCCATAATACCCTCTTGTACCTTTGAGAATACCGATAAGCAAATTCAAGAGCTAATTCTGTCTTTCCAATCCCAGGAACTCCATTAACACAAATGATACTTGTTCTGTTCATTCCCTTACAGTTACTGTTTCTGTATTTCTTACCCTTCAACAGCTTTTTCAATGAGTTTCTTCCTATGATGCTTTCATTTGGATCACTATAAGCCTCACTTGTTGCTTCTGAGCATTTCCCTAAGTCCAAGCTGATGTATTTCCCATTCATGGTGGAACCTTTATCACTTTCAGATTGACTGCTTGCTTCTCCTTTGAAGCTTGGTGTTGTAGATTCAAAATACTCTCCATTCCCAAAGAAAGCCGTTTCGATTTCCATGATTTCCTTCTCTCTTCCAAGAAAATACCTGTTTCTTGGAAAGGGAAGTTCATCAAATCCTTCCATTACCTTTTTGTCAGCCATGCTTTTCCTCCCAAGCTTTGTCTGGAGGATCTCTGTAGTCTTAGCCACACAGCTTCTCCAGTTGCTTTCATTAGCTTCGAGTTTGAATTCATGGCATTTCATCAGTCCATCAATGGCTTCTCTACATTCTTTATCAATGGAATTACAGTTTAAAAGATTCATTATCTCTGTAGGTTCAGTTCCATAGAAGATGGGAATCAAGTTCTTCTTTTGAGCAAAGAATCTAACTTCTTCTAAGCTGAAGTAGTTGAGCAAACTAGAACAAGACATAACCACAATTCCATATGTAACTGAACAGATAACCCTATCAGCAATTTCATGGCTTTGTGTGTCTGAATATTTGGCTCTGTCAGCAACAAAACAGGCAATCCCTTGAAGTTCAAGTTCTGACTTAACCCATTTACAGAATCTCACCAAGTTTGGATTTTGGCCATTGAATCCTATAAAGACATCACAGCTTCGGAGTTTGGCATTGGTAGTGGGAGAAGAGACAGAGACTTTAGCAAAAGAGACCCTTGGAACAGGAAAGGAGAAGGAAATCCTAGGAGGAGTAGGATCTGAAGTACAAGCTGAAAACTTGAACTTCCGGTCAAATGGGTCATCGGAAAACTCATCGGAAGGAGGAGTGTAAGAGCTGCTTGGTATATCTTCACACTCTGACCCTTTGTAAGCAAGGACAGGAGGCGCAGTGAAAGTGTCTTGAGGGTTATGGACGGTGGCTCGAGGAGATATATAAGGAGATTGTAAAGCAGAAACAAAAGCAGATGATGGTGGAGACACAAGAGAAGGTGAATCATAAGGAGAAGGAGAAAGAGAGTTCTTTATGCTTCTAGATGAATCTAAAGCATTTGTCTGAAGATCTTTACCTGATGAATTTGCCATTGATGTTCTTACAGTAAGTACAGCTAAACTTGCTTCTTCTTTTCCCATTTCTTCACCAATCTCTCAACTCAACATCCAAAGGCAAAACCCATCTCTCCCTCTCTCTCTCTCTCTCTCTCTCTCTCTCTCTCTCTCTCTCTCAGTTTGGTCGGAATTATTGTTGTTTCTCTGATAGTGGGACTGTGGCAATGGTCAGAATATGAATGCAACAGTTAAGTGAAGAGAGGAAAATCTGAAAATCTACATGTGATGTTTCTAACTCTTTTCCATTTTGTGGGGTCCTCATTTACAAAATGAAGATCTTTTGTTTTCTTCTCTTCTTTCTTATTTCAGATTTGACCATAACGACTCAAAAAAAAAGCTTTGGCTCTGCAACAACAATGGAGGTCATGAGTAGAGTCAAACAGAAAGTTCATCACTTTGACAGATAAACAACAGAACCCTCCAATGGGTTTTCATTTTTAACATTTCTGATTCGAGCTTTGGCCAGAATCAATAACAATAAGAAGAAAAATGTAAAACTTTTGGTCAAATCTAAAAGATGAAATTCAAAGCTTACCCTTTTATGTTTTTCTTCTTCTTCAGATTCTCTGCATTGTTCTTACAAACCCCTCTCATGAAATTCAAAGCTTACCCTTTTATGTTTTTCTTCTTCTTCAGATTCTCTGCATTGTTCTTACAAACCCCTCTCTCTCTCTCTCTCTCTCTCTCTGAAGAAAATGATGAAGAAGATGATGAATGAGATGGATCTGCTGTACTGTGGAGATTAAAATAGAGATTAAAGAGGAGGGTTAATGTTTACATGTTCCGATGTATTTTTATTTTATAATCATAACCACTAATCAAACCCTCTTTCATTTATTTTATTATTGCCAATTTATATTCAAAAAGGTTCCATCTTTTTAAATAACTAAATAAATAAACTAACATTTACATCCTTTTTAGGGCCTTTAGGAAGATTACTTAGCAAACCAATTCTTCTGGTTCAACTTAAACCACAGGGAATCATTTTCTCAGGCCTTTATATATATATATATATATTTTATATATATATATATATTTTATATATATTATTTATTTAATTATTTTTGCTACACAATGTAAGAAAATGTCCAAACACATTGAGTTACAACACGTGTTACTCACATGGTTTTGCTATCGTTACTAGAAATTAATAATTTTTTAAGTTCAATCAATCTTTTTTCTTGATAATTTTTTTAATTTGTAAGTCATTTTTTTATTTTAATGTTTTTTTATAAAATATTATTTTTCTTCTGACATTTACACAATATAAATGAAAATTAAAATTTGTAAAGATAGATAGATACTATAAGATTTTTTAAATTTTTCTTTTGTCATTATGTAATTGTCAGTTCTTGCCCATCAGGAAAATAAAATAAAATAAAATAAAATGTCATAATAAGAAAATGATAAAATGAAATAAATAATTAAATTGCATAGTAGGGTGCATGTATGTATGTGAAACACTGACGCAAATTTGAATCTGATTCGCTGTGGGAATTGGTCCAAAGACCAGTCCTCTGTTTTTTCACCCCATTTTCTTAAAAGTAATTAAATTTACCATGAAATCCCGTGCGGTAAAAAACAAATCGGTAAAAAATAAAATAAAAATAAAAATGTGTAGGTAATCATATTCTCTGCCCTTTTTACAAATAATTTCATTGGAGTTGTAGAAATGACTCAAATCTCATTTGTTTTTTATATAATAACATTATTATACAACATTTCCCAATGATATTTATAAGTTGATTCATATATCTTGGTGCATAATATTTAGAAATGATTTTATGAGTTTGATTTTGTTAATAGCATGGGAATCTTGTTACCAAATAATTAATTAGATGTTTAGTATCTCAATGTAACAATAATAATAATATATTAATAATAATAATACCCTCAAATAAGCCACGAACATTATGAATAAATAATCCTACGATTTGCAATGAAACGGCAACGAGTGCATGTCGGAAAGACGAAGATGGCAAGGCGTGGATGGAGACCACATAATATGTGCCTGATGGCATTTTAGTAATTTCAGCACACCAAGTAAATTCTAATGTACCGTATATCTAATGATGTGGAGTTGAACCGACCAGATTACATCACGTCGGATCGGACGGTTAATAAATGCCCGATTCTTCGCTGTGGGTCCACAGATATCGCCACGTGTCTCTCATTTAACGCCCCCACGTTCATACTTTTCCTTAGGAATTGAATATATATATATATATAAAAATTGGATAAGAAATAAAATAGAGAAGAAATGAAAGTCTCTTTCTACTGCGAAAATGTTCAACGTGTATGAATCTACGAATCTATCATCGGATTAGGGTTTCCACCATCTTCTATTTCTCTCAATCTTTGTGTACGGAATCACCTGGAGATCTTTTGTGACGATTCAGTTTAGGTACGTTGGTTCAGTTTCGATTCAATTCCTGTGTGTTTTTTGTTCTCTTATTCAACTGGATTGATTTATATGCTCAATTTGATTTTTCTAACATCAATTTTCCTTGATTTTGTGCCCTGAATTGCCAATTGTGTTTAAAAAAATCCAATTATGTTGAATTTCGATGCATATGATTGAATGTAGGAGCTCTGATTGCTTCTTTGGTTTTTCTGGGATTTTCATTTTATCATTAATCGATTGGGCTTCGGTTATTACTGGAATGATGGTTGCGGTTCTTTAGATTGACCAATTTTTACTCTTAGAGAGGGTAGGATTTAGTATAGTTATAGATTTGGAGAGTGAAGGCTTTGTTCTTGAAGGTGATGATGTTATTGATGAAGGAAAGATTCTGAATAATGATGAATGCTTGGATGAGTGGGAGAAACCAGTCTCTGCTCCTTACAGCAGAAGCTGATAAGTATGATAACACGCTTAGTAAACTGATGAATTTTGATTTGAGAAAAAAGGAAGTGGTTATGGAAAGATGTTGTGAAGGATTCGAGGGTGAGATTTGGGCAATTTGAATGCTAAATAGAACAGTCAGGTATCTGTTGGCTATGTGAATCTGCTGAAAAACATAGGTGCAGCTGATGGTTCTGCTTGACTCTAGGTTGGCAGTTTGGCTTGTTATTTCGGCTGGCCTGGCTTCTAAACAGCGAGGATCGAAGTAGCAAGTCTTTGACTGCTGTAAGTGCTCCCAAGGTTAGGTATGATTTGCCAATGGGTCATTTGTGGGATAAACAATGGGCAAAGTTATTGGGTGGAAAGACTAATTGATTCGGGGGTTCAAAAGAGCTCAACAAGGGAAAAGTCGGGTTGATAACCGTATGTATGACACCTAGAGGAGAAAGGATCAAAATTGAGAAAAAAAAAAATCTCGTTCCAGCATGAATCTGATCTGACTCGAGAAGCTCCAACTTTGTGTTTATGCAGGGTGTTTTTTTCGAGTAGCAGAAAGCTGGGAGGAAGGATGATGGAATACAATGGAGAAAATAGCGATAAAGTCAATACAAATGGAGAAACTTCAAGCAGGAAAGACAATGTGGGAGAAGAAGAAGCTGAAGATCATTCACAAGGAGACTCATCTGCAGGGTCTATCAACAAGAACAACTGTTCCTCGGAAGATTTGGACCCATTAACGAAGGCCCTCAACAGTTTCCCAACCTTGCAAGAGGCTCTTGAAAAAGGTTTGCATTCAGCCTGTATGATATTCATTTGATTTGATTTCTTGGTATTGCATCTAATACTCTTTCATAGTAGTGAAATCCTTTATGTTCTTGATGACTTGATCATGCGTCTTATGCTTACCATTCACAGAGATTCAGAAATTCCGGGAGATTGGGATTGAAGCGAGTTCATTTCACGAGTTTGTGAGTAGAAGAAAGGCGGTGCAAAAGGATTCGACTTCCTCAGATTCCCAGATATCAGCCTTGATGAAAAACATAGAATACTTAGAGGTCAAACTGGAGAAAACAAGGTCTATGCTTGAGGTAAAAGAATCACGAGTTCGTCAATTGGAATCTACGATAAATCTCAACAGATTCTCTACGGAAGAAGTTTCAAGCACTTCAGAATCACAACAGGAGGGTTATAAAGTAACAGAAATCGACATCGAATACGCCTTCCAGCAAAAGATTGAGGCTGAAATCGAATATATGATACTTTCAAGATTCATAGAAAACTTAAAGACCGTATCAGATGATCAAATGAAAATGTTTGAAGAACAAAAGGGATTGACTGAAGAGATGTTCAACAAGCTCGGGGAAGTAGAAACGAAAGCGGAAATATTGAAGAACAGAGCGCGAGAGCTAGAAGAGGATGTAATAGAAATTGGAGAAGCGCAGAAGATGAAGAAGAAAGTGATTAAGGTTAGTTCATGTTTGATTTTACAGATAGTTTTGTTACTTGTAGTAATTTGTCTGTTCATCTTCCAAATGTTGTCAGATTTGGAGATTGTTGTACCCACTTGAGATATTTGTTTTTTCTGTTCAATTTTGTTTAATTGAAATGTTTATGTTTAGGGTTTTTGGCAATGGTCTAATGTCAGACAGCAACAAGTTGAGACATGAACAGAGAACACAGAACAGACCAAAATAAGAATATGGGTCTTGTGATTTTGTCTTAAAGTGGTGATCTTTGACTTTTAATTAAGGGTGGACGTTTCGGGTTACCCAGATCCAACCCGAAAAAACCAACCCGTGAGATAAACGGGTTTTATAGAAAATCCATTTAGGTTCAAAATCTAAAACCCAAATGGGTTCGGGTCGGTCCGGGTTGGGTTTGGGAGAACCCGAGAAAAAAACTCTAACCCTTCTAAACCTAATTTTTTGTATCTTAAATTTGGAATGTAAATTATCTGTTTAAAACCGAATTACTTAAATTTGGAATGTGAATTATCCGTTTAAAGCCGAATTACCCATTTAAACCCGAATTATCCGTTTAAAATCCAAATTACCCGTTTAAATCCGAATTACTCGTACTTAAATAACCTAAAAAACCCGAAGAATTCGAAGAATCTGAGAACCCGAAAGAACCCAAATACAATTCGGATTTTTTGGGTTAAATGTTTCAAAACCCGAAGATCCCGTCCCGAAAACCAAATGGATTTTTTTTTTGTTCAATTTTTTAGAATCCGAGGAACACGAATCCAATCCGAACCCAAAGAATCCGTCCCGAAACCCGAAACGTCCACCCTACTTTTAATTGGTAATTAGATCATTCCCAAATCCAATTTTGGACCCCACAAAAGTGACTTAATTCACATAATTTACACAGAAGAGGATGCAGCAAGAAGAAAGAGAAGATTTGAAACTCTTCTTTTGGGATCTTTCTACATCAGTAAAACCATCAAAGCTTTATGTGAAACTCATCAGAAAAGTAAAAGAAGAAAAGAGAGTGTACAGACAGATCAAATCCCACAAGAACCCTAAAACCAAATCTCTCTTTGTTTTATTCAAAATGTATAAATTAATTAAAATCTTGAAGATTCTACTGTCAATCAAAACAAAACCCATCATTTTAAACTTCACCTTCTTTAATAAAAATTGTTTCTTTCACCATAATTCCTTTGGTGGCGGCTGATTCAAGTCGAAATTCAAGACTGTTGTTGTTCTTTGGCCTTTGATCTCTTGTGTCAATTCAGTCACTTGACTTGAAGATGAAGCTGCTGTAACTTCAACTGGTCCCACCCAATGACATCTCTTATGTCCTCCCAATGCTTGTCCTGTCGCAAATCTCTTATAACAAATGTTACATTGATGATCTCCATTACTAGAGGAAGAAGAAGAAGAAGTGACCCAACGATTACTGCTTAAACCAATGACTTCTGATGCAAGTAAGGGTTCAATTCCGACTCCATTGTTGTCATTCTTAACCTTATTATGACTTGCTCTGTGACCTCCAAGTGCTTGATATGAAGAAAAGACTTTGTTACAAGTCACACACACATGCTTTTCACCAGTACCAGCTTCCATTTCTGATAATCTTTTCTTCTTTTTCCTCCTTATCTTCTTTGGGTCACTCTCAAAAAAGGCCAATCTTTTAGGGTTTTGGATTTTGGTTTCTGCATTTGCAAGCATCAAAAGATCATTCACAGCTTCTTGCATTTCATCTTCAAGTTTTGTTTCAATCTTTAAAGAACTTCTTTTGCCTCTTTTCCCTGTTATAGACCAGCTTTTTAGTGATTCCTTTAAGTCAAAAACTTGATCAGGAACAATAGATTCAGACTCCCAATCATCATCATCATCATCATCATCATCATCATGATCAATGGAAAGGGTTGAAGAAGAAGAAGAAGAAGAACCAGGACGTGGTTGAGCTTGAGGAGGTTGAATTCCTCTCCATCCTCTATCAGGATGAAACCTCATATGTCCGTACAAAGCTTTCATGGAAGTGAATTTCTTCCCACAAACACAACAAGAAACTTCAATGAATCCATCATCAAGCTTTATTAGATCATTTGAATTATGAGGAATATTAATCATCCTTTGTTTTTCCTTTGATTTCCTTATTTCATATCCATGAATTCTCTTATGACCTCCTAATGCTTTTCCAGACTTAAACCCTTTACCACATTCACAACATATATGTCTATTTCCTTCTTCTCCTTCTTCTTCAACCATGGATTTAGCTCCATGATCATCATCATCATGATAATCTTCTCCATGATCATCATAATCTACGAGAGATCTGAATTCTGTTCCTCCTCCTCCTCCTCCGACTGAGAATCCACAAATCTCATCTTCTCTTTCTTCATCCATTAACAACACTTGAACAGCTAAAAAAAAAAAAACCAGACCTTGAAAGAGAAGAGATCGAGCTAAACTATGTTATACCTCTGCTTCTGCTAATACCCTAACTTGATAAAGAAGCCAAACCCTCTTCACCGTCGTCTTCAAACACTCTATTGAACAAACCTCAATACAAAATTTGCAGACTTTAATGGCGGAAATTGAATTAAAGAAGAAGAAGAAGAAGAGGCAAAAATAAACAAAGAGGAGGCTACAAACTACAAGTGAAGAAGAGGAGAGGTGTTCAAGACTCTTGACTTTACTTAAGCTGATTGTGTCTCACGTTTATGCAAAATCACAACCCTTTATTTTATTTATTTTTTAATTATATTATTTATTAAAACAAACCAAAAAAAACCCTTTTTTCTTCTACTTTTAATATTTTTTTATTTATAATTAATTTTATGACTAAAGATTATAGGGTGTATTACATCTTAGCACTTAGCTACTTACCAAACCATTGGAGATATGTTACCCACTCTAATACTATTAACCTACTTACTTATCATAACGCCGATTCCTAAGAATCTAATGCTTTTAACGCTAAACGCAAACGCCGGCGTTTTGTGTTTAGGCAAAAACACGCCTTTCTTTCAGTAATGTAAAATTATACTTCCGATATTAAATGCCATTAATATTATTATTATTTTCGTGTGTTTAAGCAATTTTAGGAAATTAATCATATTTTTATCTGATTTTGAATGATTTACATATTTATAAAAAAATCTCTGATATAATTAAAGAAAATCTTTGACTGAGATTCCAAAGGGTTCCTCATTAATGGAAAAATAACAATATTTAGGGTTTTTTCTATCAAAATTATTTGAATGCTTATCTCTTTCGCCCCTATTAAGTAACTCAAGGAATCTCTCCAAAATTTACACTTATTTATTTTTGGTCCACGCGGTTTTCCCTAAATCACTTGGATTTTAGTTTCCAAATTCCCTAACCCTCTAATCCATCTAGAGTTTTCCCCCTACACATATCATTTTCTTTTCAATTTTTTCATTTTTTAAATTATCAGTGGAGTGATTAATTAATGAAATCCACATTTAACCGCTTTTTTATTGTCATCTTATCACACTGTTTTGATTGCATAATTTTCATGAATTTATAGAATTGAATGGAGATAATGTCAATTATATATATAAAGGATCTCTAAGAAATTATGATTAAATTGAAAATTTTCAATATATATAACACAACTATTGAAATTATAGCTAAAAAGGAATCGAATCAGTTTCAAAATTTGAAAGTGATTAATTATCATCTCATTAAACATTCAATTTCTTCCACTCTATTACTTCTTAAAAAAACTAATAAAATATATTGTTTTAAATTTAAAAAAACAGTGAATGTAAGGTTTGGTTGTGTGGAAATGTAGGATTGAATCAATTACAAAAACAAAGGGGAGAAAAAGGCTGGAGATACTGTTGTCTTTCTTGTTCACTCAGTAAATAATTAATATTAGATTATGCTAGATTTTGTTACCAAATTATTTATTATTTCTTTCTTTTTTTAATAAAAAAATATAATATTTACTTAAGAAACTAGTGGACAGCCACTCCTACATGACATGCATTTTTTGGGTCCAACAATATGAATTTATTGACAAAGGGTACGGAAAAAACCTTGTAAAAAACCCTAATTTTTACACCTAAGATAACCTTAATCAAATTGTGAGATGTCTTTTTGTGTGTTAAGTGTTTGAAACCTAACCACATACCATATTCATTTATATATATATATATATAGGGAGAGATAATTCAATCTAATGAATTAAGAAAGATAGGAGCAATCCATCTTATGTGTATTGTATAGTTCTGATGGTTCCAAGGTTGCCTTGTAAGATAGTTCTGATTTCGATAAATTTTTATTGTCCATATTAACGGATATTACCTCATTAATCGTTTTAGTGTATCTGTTGGCGGCCGTTGAAAAGTGTCATCAACGAACGGATTTGTTGATTTGTGCGTTGAAAACATCGTGTTTTTTTTTTGTAGTGCCAAATCCATCCGATGGTCTTGTCCTGGTTGCTAGTGGCCAAACTAACAGCGTTTGGCCACTAGCAACCATGTGCCTGCCTTCGCAATGTTGCGATTGTTTGATAAAGATTGAAAAGTTCAAACCAATTTGAATCAAATTCAGATACACGAGATATTATCGAAAAACAGCTTCTTGTGTTTTTACTATATCTAAATCGATCAAAATATTCTCTGAATCATACGTGAAAACAAGAATGTGGTAATCCAAAATGTAATTTTTTTTTACAAGTTGACGTCTCTCAATATTGAAATCTCTGATTCCATAATATAAAGATCATTCTAATGAGACCTTCATCATATAGCTTATACAGAACCAAAAGAATTTTTGAATAAGAGCATGAATTAATAGTTTTTTTCTACATTTTATATAAATAACAATTCATCATAAACGAGCAACCTATTTTTGACGGCCAAATTGCTAATTTATGATAAGATGTAGCACATACCAATTTCCTCAAATCCAATAAGGAAAGAAAGGATCAACCAAAGTGAAATCAGATTTCGATAGTAAATACGATTATACTCGAAATTCAAGCAACTAAACAAATTGTGAAGTTAATCATATCACTTATATGAGGTAAATATGGTTTTCATTGTAGAAAGTTTATATGAGAATTTTGAAGCGTATGAAGAATAGTTGATCTCATGATCAAGAATTCTTCCTAGATGAAGGTATAGAAAGAGTTGTCTTTCTTAGTTCTCAATCAGTCATGGTTCCAATTAGGGGTGGGCGTTTCGGGTTATCCGGACCGATCTGGACCGACCTAACCGAAAAACCCAATCCGTGAGATAAATGGGTTTTGTAGAAAATCTTTATGGGTTCAAAATCTAAAACCCAAATGGTTCGGATCGGTCCGGGTTGGGTTCGGGAGAACCTGAGGAACCCGAAAAAAAACCCTAATCCTTCTAACCTAATTTTTTGTATGTTAAATTTGGAACCCGAATTACCCGTTTAAACCCGAATTACCCGTTTAAAACCCGAACTACTCGTACTTAAATAACCAGAAAAACCCGAGAACCCGAAATAACCTAAATACAATTCGGGTTTTTTTTTGTTCAATATTTCAAAAACCTAACAATCCGAAACTCGAGGAACCCGTCCCGAAAACCAAATGGGTTTTTTGGGTTCAATTTTTTAAAACCCGAGTAACCCGAACCCGGACCGAACCCGAAGAACCCGTTCCGAAATCCGGATTGTCCACCCCTAGTTCCAATAGAAAAAGCGAGAGAGAAACGAATAATATTGGGGTTAACCATACCATAAGCAAAGAGAAGGAAAAAACACAACTCATTTTCGCAAATGCCTCGCCTGAATTGGGGATATTTTCATAATTGTTATATTGTTTTAGCCTAGTTTTCCTCTACTTTTCGAACATGAGTAGTAGTAGTATCAACATATTCCTTTACTTCAGTAAAGAGAGAATACGGTTCACGATGAAGAGATGGGATAACGAAGATGAATCTACGGTGGAGATGAGTCATCGTGAAGTGAATAAGGGATTATGAGAGAAAAGAGAAGAGAGTCTCACTCGTCGAGTAGGTAGGTAAAGAGAAGTCACACAAAAATTATTTTAATTTAGGTTTTTCCGGGTTTAACCCGAATCCTATCGATCCGAATCTAAACAGGTTCTGAGATTTAAATTCATATGAATTTGTAGGATAATCCATTTTTACAACGATTCATGATTTTTTATCGATTTGGTCCGGATAATCCGAAATTATCACTCTTATTTTAACATGTTTTGAGATTTAAATCCATATGAATTTGTAGGGTAACCAACTTTCGAATTCTTCTATCTTTAAAGATAGTTTCTATTAAGATTTATTAAAATACCATCCTTTTATTCCATTTATATAATTAATTACTATGTTTATATATGTATATATGTATGTATACACATAGACATTCTCCAGAAGAGGAATCAAATGCCGATGAACACATTCAGACAGAAGTGGCTTTGAAGTTACCGTTAAGACAGTTCACAGTAACATCATAGCAAAAGAATATAACAAACGCATGAGAAAGAATCCTTACAAGAATTGAGGAACTTAATCCCTTCATCCTTGGAACAACATGACTACGACCAAGATTCCGGCCGACCAAACTGACGAGAGAAGAAACACGGCGGCGGCGGCGGCGGCGGCGGCGTTGGTATCAGCAGCTAAAGCAGGTGGAAGGGCGGGACAAGCGAGGCCTTCTTTACCTTCTTTGCATTGATTAGCGAAGAGACCAGGAGGGTATTTACCGTAGAGATTGATGTAACTGAACATGGTGGTGGCACAGTCATTGCTTAGATCGTTGATTGCATCGACGTACGGACAAGCAAAGTCTTTAAATGATGAACAACAGTTTTCCGGTGGGTACTTTGGACCTTTACAGCGACTTGTTATGATTGTGTAATTCAAGAACTCGAAGTTCACAGGACATGCTGTTTCAGAAGATTTACAGAATGTTAATTAGGTCAGAAACTGAAGGAAAAGTTTATTCAGACAGATGAGTTTATATGAACAATAATATCAGAACAGGAGAAAACCCTAGTTCCCTTAGCTCAATTATCTTGAATTTCTCATGATGGAACCATGGCTACTACTATATATATATGTGTATGTATGTATGTCTCTTTCAACATACAAATAGAGAGAGCAACAGAGATCGATGGGATCTCAGGCTAATCGAATTTTAAGTTTCGATAATCGAACAGTTATGGGAGAGAGAGAGAGAGAGATAAACACTAACGTTTCTTGGCTTGAAGGAGATTTCTGCCAGTAACCGAAGTCTGAGATTCGAACACAGCATCTGCAGAAACCAAGAAATAGAACATCGTATAATCAGAAACCCTAGAAATCTCGATCAATCGGATGAATTTCCATGAAAATTTGAGTACCTGAGATGAAACTTGACGAAGAAATAGATACACAGATTGCTAAAATAAGAAAGAATATAAGAACATTGGAGAAAGATTTGAGCTCCATGATTGTTGTCAAAGAAGCTCCGGTCGAAGAGATCTGCAAAAAGCGATCACTTGAAGAGAAGCTATGGCGGACCAAGATGACTGTAGAGAGAGAAAGGGAGAGACAGAGAGGAGAAAGAGAGAGAAACAGCAGGATGACAGAAATACATGTAGGAAATTGTTTAAAAAACGTCATTAATTATATTTAAATAAAGCCCTTATATCTTTAGTTTTATTATATAAATACCCAATTCTTTTTTAATTTTCAATATCACCCTAAATCTATTGTTCGTTTTCGTGCATAATCCGGTTTTGATCAAAATTGTGTTATAAGATGATATGTATTCCTTAAACTAACATCAATCTTTACACAATAGATTCCTCTTATTTCATATCTTACATAAAAAAAGAGATGCTAATAAAAAAAGAAATAATGTAATTCAAATACAAAACAAAATAAAAAATAAATAAAAGAAAAGTAATATCACGTATGACGTTATGATATTGTTTAATTATGAATATAAGTCTTACAATGATATGGTAATTCAATAAAAATAAAAATAGAATAAGATAAACTATTTAATTCAATAAAAAGAAAAATAGAACAGAATAAACTATTCAATTATTATTGGATATATATGATATGATATGTTTTTAAGTTGTTTAAAATTAAAATTTTTAAATTGTATATTAGATATTTTTAGATATATTTCTAAAATAAAAAAATATGATTATATTGTTGTCGCAAATTTAAAAAAAATATTTTGTATGTGTGAAATCAATTAATGAATTTTTCGATTAATCATATTTTTAAAAATAATTATTTTTAAGATTCAAAATTAAGATGAAATAGGTATTTTATATCCATTACTCACTAATTAAACTAACATATTTTAAAATTTCGTTCATATAATTTGAATATTAAATACTAAAAATTGTTCTGGGGTTAATTCTTAACAAAGAAAAATACGAGGGGCTCATTGAAAGTGGCAAATTTAGTAAAGTGATTTAATTCCAATATTATTGTTATTTTATTTGTTGGTTTAGAGAGGAATACGAATAATGGCGGTGGATGACAGCCTGAAAGGAACGCGGAAACTTGCCGTACAACGTCACTGTTTAGAACGGTGTCGTTTCGTATTGTTTCTGTCATTAATTATTTTATTTCGATGTAATCATATTTTTTTTGTTTTGTCTCGGTCCATATTAGATAATATTATATAAATGATTATTTTTAAAAGATTATAGATATAATATGCTGTAAACACATCTATTATTAATATTAACTAATATTGGATACTTTTGGTCATTATTATTTTGTTAGAATTCATAAAAAAAACAAATGCATTTCATTATCAAAACCTATATACTTGTAACTTATAAATTGATATGATTTTCTTATGCTTCTATTTTACCAAACAACTAGTTGAATATCCAAATATTCGAATCTAAATAACTAATGAATTTGCATAAATTTAAGAACTCTAATATTTTTTCAAAGATTTTTTGAAATGTTCGGCTAATTTTTACATATTAAAAGAGTAGATCAAGGCCCACCAAAAACCATAAATGTCTACATAACTTTATGTGAGGGATGAATAATTTGGAATGCGATATAATTTTAAACAATTTATAATTTGGTTTAATTATAGAATTAATCTATTCAGTTATAAATATAAAAAAATCATAACCGAAAAAATTTAAACTCTAATTAATTCGAATTTATTATATTAGTTTTTAAATAATAATTATATATATAATTGTAACTTATTAAATAATAAACAAAATATCCACACTAATCAAAAATCATAACCGAAATAAATAGAACTCTAATTTATTATATTATTTTTAAAATAATAATTATATATATAATTGTAACTTATTAACTAATAAACAAAATATCCACACTAATAAAAAATCATAACCGAAATAAATAGAACTCTAATTTATTATATTATTTTTTAAATAATAATTATATATTGTAACTTATTAACTAATAAACAAAATATCCACACTAATCAAGACACCACAAAGAGTAATTTAATTTAAAAATAAAAAAAAAAACTACTGACTCACCATTATATTTGGCTTTTATATATGTAAATGTTTAAGACATCAACCCATTGCGTGCTTCTGTGTCCATGAACGAGCCGTGGCTTCGTACTTGGCTCTATCCGTCTTGTAAATATGAGCAATCTCTGGAACCAGAGGATCGTCCGGGTTTGGATCTGTAAGCAATGAACATATTGACAGAAGAACCTGCAACAATTTTATCAGACATTTGAATTAATTGTTCATTAATATAAACTAAACCCATGATTTTATCTTAAAAATAAAAACCAAATATGTCAAATATGGATCGGATCTAATCAATTTTAAAAACTAGCTCAAAACTCAAAAGTTTAGGATTGCCCAGTACCAAAGTTCAAGAAAACGCTAGACGCTAGGCAGACGGATATCTAGACGGTGTCCAGACGGATATATATATTTTTTATTTTTGGTTATATAATTATTATATAAATATTTAATTTCAAATATTTATAAGTACATAATTTTACAAAAAACACATATAAATAAATAAAGTTTAATATTTATAAAAAGTATTTATAAGTATTAAATTCACAATATCCGATTTACGATGACAAACACTATAAAACAAACAAAATATAAAAAATGGGCATCGAGTGAAGACGATGTTTGACCAAAACAAGGACTAACGTGAGGGCGGATGCGAGAGATGAAGCCAATGGTGGAGATGAAACAAATATGAAGATAAGAAATGAAAGCGATGACAAAAGATGAAGACGATGACAACATACGAGAGAGACAATAAAAAATAAGAAAACAAGGATGAAGGTAAAGACGAGAATGAGATACGAATACGAAGACAAAAGACTCAGATGAAGACAATAAACGATGCAATAGATAGAAGAAGACAAATGAAATGATGATGACAAAGTCAATAAAAGATAAACGCATGGATAAAATGTCATTGTTAATTTTTTTCTTTAATTACCAAAACGACTTCATTTTTACGTCACTTTTTTTATAAAAAAAATAGATAGTCTAGAGATTAATCGGGCGACCAGTGAACGCCCAGCACCTAGGCGGAAGTCTAGAAGGATTTTTAGAACACTTATTATATATAAGTCCAAAATTCATGTCCTAATCGACGTGAGACAA
Source organism: Gynandropsis gynandra (assembly GCA_036759665.1). Taxonomy (NCBI): domain Eukaryota; kingdom Viridiplantae; phylum Streptophyta; class Magnoliopsida; order Brassicales; family Cleomaceae; genus Gynandropsis; species Gynandropsis gynandra. The sequence continues at coordinate 742,127 of CM071869.1, forward strand.
CTTATCATAACAAAATATCAGGCTTCCGCAGTGAATGAGAAGGTGTATGTAATTACCTTGGAAATGGTAAGTGCAGGACTCCACTGGTCCTTCAGGATGTCAAGACAGATGCTTCCATTGCTATTGATATTTGGGTGGTAAACCTTTGTACGAAAGGAAACCTAAAAACACATACAATTGAGGACACAAGAAAGACATGGGTATGCCCTAAATCCAAAAGTTTAACAGGATGATTATTAACCTTAGGTGGCTTGAATGGGTAATCTGGTGGAAAGTGAATGGATACAATAAAAACACCCCCTGCAAATGGACTATCCATTGGTCCCATTATAGTTGCTTGCCAGTGGAACATATCATCACCAATGGGACCTAATCATAGTATCAAATCCATTAAACTATCAAACGCCACTCATACGGAAACTTATCTAGATGTTCTTGGTCAGTAGATCGCATGTAACAATCATAGTAATTATACAATGAACTTAAATGGTGTTTTTGTAGATCAATATAGAGCTTAAACTACTCACCGGCACTGCATGATACCGGAGGATCCCTTTGAAGGTCTTTGAGCTCCTTGGTAATTCTTTTTGAATCCATAACGTCAATTGGTCCTTGCTACTGCTACACAACACCCAACAAACAAAATATATGTAATTCCACTTAAATAATTTCTCCAATAAAGGTATAAATAAATAAATAAATTAGCAGAATCCAAGAACAATGAATGAAGTATTTATAATATATTCATAAGAACACGTACAAACAATTAAAAACACTCGTCCTAATATAATAATCTGCCATATTCCACATCGTGAAGGTAAACGGAAACCTTAAGACACCGATCATACAAATAAAAAATTTCAAAAATATCCGACAAAATTAGAAGGATTTTATTTAAAAATAAATCCGATCCGAGAAGCATAAAAGCATAAACATAATCAGATAAACAGAAGAAGAAGATCCATCGATTGATCAGCTGACATGCCATACAACCAACTCTAACAAGGAAAACTAAGAAGCCTGGGATCAAGCAACATCTGAATAAAAGATACATGATCGGCAAGTTGAAATCAGGAACAAAAACAACGAAGAAAAAATAGAATTGAAGCGTTCATGCAGCAGAAGAAAGATTTGCAGAAGTAATTCTTACCAGTTTTTCTCTTTCTAGGGTTTTGATTGATCTCTCGGAAGTCCCAAGCAGTCAATGCACTTTATATAGATTCCTCATTTGGCGGTGAAGGAGATACGTAAAAAGTTTTCCACTCACTATTACAACACGTAATTAGTGTTTCTATAAGGTCCATTAGACCCAACATATAAGCCCATTGGGCCTACCATATAAGCCCATTGGGCCTATCATATTATAAAAAAATATTATTTTTAATTAAGTGGGTTATTTGATTTGAATGTAGCGCGATACTCGTGACTATATGTATCCGCATAAAAAAAAATACACAAATAAATATAAAGTAAAAAAAAATATTTGTAAATGTACGAAATTATATATACATATAAAATTTTTAATTATGATAAAAAAAGAGCGCTCTTTCTCTCTTTTATAGCTTTAGTGTCAAGATCACATGACCTAATCATGAGGATTACGATATTGTAATTTATAATTAATGTGATAATGCTAATTAATGGATTACCTTAATTAATTACGAGGAAAAGTCAGATGGTGGAGAGTTAATGGAAGATGAAGAAGAAATGGATATATAATGTATATATATTATAGAGAGAGAGAGAGAAAGAGAGGCGCATAACGTGGAGAGGCTTCCGTTTTTTCCTTTTTTAAATCTGAATTTTATTTCATTTTTCATCTTAGAAAAACAGGAATAAAATCGATACGTTGTTCTTCAATTCTTCAATTTATCGTTGGTGACAGAGACAAAATCCCGTGGAAGAGTCGTCAAAGGTTTGTCTCTTTGTTAAATTTGTTTATGTTTCTCGTGGTTTCTTTGATCAGAGCTTGTTCTTATTTTCCGATCATTTTAAGAATTTCGAATTTACCTATGAATTCAATTGATGGAACGGACAATCAGATCTAGCTGAATCCAATAGTTCCTTCGATCGACTGCTTATGAGATAATATTTGACAGATTCATGCGAAATTGCCTTGCACCTCAAGAAACCAGAAATCAGAATCTGATTGGGAATACGATGGGAGGTGCAGTGACAAAGGTTGAATCATCGAGGCAACGAGAATGGATTCCAGAGACGAAACTAGAGGCGAAAATCAGCGAAGGGATGCAACGCAGAGCTTCGAGAGGTACTGCCATGAAATCATTCAATAGCATCGTCCTCAAATTTCCCAGAATCGATGATGGCCTTCGTAACTGCAGAGCCATTTTCCAGGAGTTCGGTTAGTTTCTTCCATTACCTTTTTATTTCTTCTCTTTTATTCCTTCATGGAAAAATATTAGGTTTGTATCGTTCCAAAGGATGAAATATGAACTATATATATATAGTACAATCTTAAATTTCGAAATTATTGAATTAGTATAGCTTTGAAATGATTTTAATCTAATAATCTCGTATTCTCCAGTTAATTTAGCTTTAAAATGATTAATTTAAACCCATATTTGACAAGTTATTCGATCCTGATTCTTATTGATATTAGATCCCGACTGTGATACAAAGATATTAGGTTCGAGTTAATCTGGCTTTTAAATCGAGATCGATATTTGAATTTGATGTTAGCAATAATTGATTTTGTATTGACGATCATCTATTATAAGATGGAGTTAATATAACTTTTTTAAATAAATTAGATATTGGTGTTGGACTCTAATTATTTTATGCTCATTTGAAAATTAAACTTTAACTCGGATGAAATATATGTTATATTAGTTTGTACTATTGTTATGGGTCACAGGCCTTCGTTATCTAGTCGTCCAGTCTAATGAAAAATCGATTTTATTAATTAATTGTCTAGACGGATTTTTTTTAAAAAATAGATCAAAACGTCATTTTGAACGTTTTGTTTTTAAAAAAGTAAACAAAAATTAAATCAAAATTTTGTTTTGATTCGTTTGTATATCTTAATAATATTGCAAAGTTGTGGCTCAATGATTGAGAGATAAAATCATTTTATTACAATATATAAATTTTTCTAATATATTGTTGATATTAGATATTTAGATCTTTATTTATTAATGTTTTGTTATGTTTATAATATAGTTAATGAATTTATATGATTTTATATTTTATATATAATATTTTGTTTATTTATTGTATTTGTTAATATATTTTATAATTTTAAAAGTTTATAATCGACTAGCCGCTAACATTGACGGATCATCTGACTAATCCCTAACGATTTTTATATAATATACGATCTTAGATAATTTTTTTTTATGGTTTAGACAATTCTAAATTCGTAATTTTTTAGATTGAATTAAATTTAAATTCATATTTAATAAATCGTTTGGCAGACGAAGATAAGAATGGTTGGATCGATCAAGAGGAACTGAAGAAGTGTTTCAAGAAATTAGAGATTTCCTTCACGGAAGAAGAAATAACAGACCTCTTTGATGAATGTGACATTAACGATGACATGGGAATAACCTTCAAAGAGTTCATCGTCCTTCTTTGCCTCGTCTATCTTCTCAAGGACGATCCATCAACTCTCAACTCGGTAACGATAACGAAACTGTTCTTAATCGAAATTCATCCGTCAATGTCTAAATTATATGAGTCAATGGGCAGGAATCAAGGATAGGAAACTGGAGGCGACGTTCGAGACATTGGTCGATACGTTCGTGTTTCTCGATGAGAATAAGGACGGATATGTAAGCCGAGAGGAAATGGTCCACGCGATAGAGGAAGAGTCTGGTGGTGAACGATCATCGGGAAAAATCGCCATGAAAAGATTCGGTAATCTCTCATTCACCTGTAAAACTAAACCCGAAATGGTAATGGCTAAGCTGATGAATGTTGGTACAGAGGAAATGGATTGGGACAAGAACGGAATGGTGAACTTCAAAGAGTTCTTATTCGCGTTCACGCAATGGGTCGGGATAGAGGAAAACGAAGAAGAAGAAGAAGAAGACGAGGACGAAAAGGCGTAAAAACAACAAGTGATACTATTGATATGTGATTCACTAATAAGAAACATAGGATAATAATAGTAATAAATGTTTTTTTTTTTACCAAAACTGACTAAGCAAAACAGCTTATCAAAGAATCTGTAGAACCAAACATCCTAAGACCAAGCAAGATTCATTCCCTTTGTTTTGCCCTTAAAGTCCAATCATCTCATCTCTTGGGGGGACACAATACATAAAGCACACACGTTGTATATGACAATTTATTTTCAGGGACAAGAGACGGTACCGACAGGCCGATGACAGAGAGAAATGAGTGGACGTGGACGGTCTTGGAAGGATTTGGCGTATGCATACCGTTCAAAAGGCGAGACACAAGATAACAGGATGAAGACAATCTTATCCCCTTGTCTTAGCTCTCTTCATGCCCAGGCTGTTGTAAGGAGAGACTGAACCCGACATTGGAGACCCTTCTTCACGTAGAGTCCCGTTGAGCAACGCTAACTCTCGGAGCTGTTGTTTCTTGTAGAAATCATGGGATTCGTCCTAACACAGAATTCAGATGTGTATCACTAGCTGGGACATCTTTTGAATCATGGGTAAGTAAGAGATGAATTAGGTATACGAACCACGGGCGTAAGCAAATCTTCTAATATTTCACGAGCTTGCATGAGACGTGCATCCACGATTTCAATCGGTAGCTCTGCCTCGACTAAAATATGAAGAGGCTCATTCAGGTGTTCATACCCTGGTTTTCCTCTCATCATTTCCTCCTACAAAAATCAAGGCAATACTTTGTTACGGAACGAAAGATGCAATTATAGACCCGACTGGTGGAGTTGCAGTCAAACGCAAACGCGGCGACTGCGTTTTCTGGCGACTCCGGACGAGATTAAGACCGACTGGTGGAGTCGCAGTCGCCCGTAAACACCGCGAAATGCGGAATTTAAAAATCCAAAATTATGTTGCGTTAAGTCTGCGTTTTGGTGCGCTTTGAATAAAATTACCAAAATACACTCGTATCTTTCTCTTATCTCTTCTCTCTTTCTATTATAATTTATATTAATCGTAAAAATATATATATACAAATATATATGTATATGTATTGTATATTTAAATATTTTTTAACTTTTTAATTTATTTCAAATATTTAAAAATTATAACTAAAAAATATACACTAAAAAAGTTTTAATAAATTCTTTTTTTTAATAATTGTCTATTTTGGTAATTTTGTTCAAAACGCAATCGCAACAGTTTTCTACCATTCGTTTCTAGTCGCAGTCGTCCGCAAACGCAGCGATTCCACCATTCAGACAAAATGAAACAAAACGCCACCAATCGCTGATAGAAACGCTGCCAAGCGCAAACGCAAACGCTGCGTTTCCACCAGTCAAGCCCTATGTAGTCATTTCGAGTTACTAATGCCAGACATACCTTAATCGGATCCTTAATGCTGCCTCTTCCCCTTATCAGAACGCGGCAATCAGTACTTGCTTCAACTCGTTTGAGAGAGTTTCCTCGAGGACCCAAGAGGCGGCCAACAAAATTGTACTGTCAAACCAAATTATTGTTATATACCGAGTAAGCTAATGTAGGACATTACCAAGAAGAAAACCGAACATACATTTGGGAATTTGTCAACAGGAATATCCACTCTGATTGCTCGTTTAACAATGAGACCTGACGAGCTACCAGGAGAGTTAAGCCAATTTGGTGCTGGCGATGATGAAACAGATCTCTGCAAATGATCGAATTAGAAACTATTAGAAGCCATTTTTAACGTTTGAGCGAAAACTCAAGACGTATATTAGCAATATCGATGATAAAATAACATTGAAAAATTAGTCTCTTCCACAGAAAATTGAAATGTGTATCGAGGGCATTTGCGATTTGCAAATGTTATCCTAGTATTATAGAGTGAGAGCATGTATTCTAACAAGCATTGCATCCATTTATACTTCATATAACTCTAAGCTGATTCCGCAGAATCTGGTTAGTATTGACCTAAAAACAAGACCTTTGTACAATATTACTGACTTTTGGAGTTAGCCCAGGCTACCTGTCATGACGAACTACGATTAAAAGCAGTCAAACAAGGTATGTCAGCATAATTTAAGTAAAAAAGAAAAAACTTTCTATTACAGTAATATGAATTAGATTGAAATAATTTATGTTAACGGTTAGTAGTCATACTTCTGATTGAAATTGTGAGGTCCATCCGTTCACGTCAGCTCTTGCATTCTGAAATATCCCTCCAGAAGCCAGAGGGCTAGGGTGATCGAGCCCAGTCTGACTTAAAACTGAGGCATTCTCCAACAGTGTGGTTACACGCAAAATTTCTGTTCCAAAAATGTCAATTTTCAAGACGTACCAGTTAGAATTAGTCAAGAAATCAGTTCGCAAATGACCAGTGAATGACGAGAGAAACATTTGTTAACCGAGTTAGTGAAAAAATCAATTTCTCGCTCTTGCTCTAGTTAAATAGAATGTAACAGATGAAGAAACCAGTAGCTCTTATGAAATCTCAGAAGGTCATTCTAATTAGGTTAAACCCACATCACATGGATTGTCCATGGACACTAAACAGAAATCAGTAAATGATTTCCCAAAATATGGATCTGAGTCAAATGCTAAATAAAAGGGCTACAATATTAGCATGATAATAGTATGAATTCATCTGTTTGTCCCTAGGATTGTGTTTCTCTCTGTTTTCAACACAGTTTAAAGACTCCCACAAGCTGCAAAAGTGAGATACTGTGAACTCTGTAGTCTTTCAGCATTGTTAAAATTTGGGACTAGCGGTTAGGTTAACGGCTAAAGGTTAGGTATACAGTCAATGGTGCAGATTGAGTAATATCTTAGCAGTAAGGCTCACCCTGGTTTAGCAGCCGATAGACGTTTGGAAGAACAGGTAAGAACGGACTAAGCTTGTGACGCTCTGCTAGTAACTCTGAAAGATACCTGAGAAAGAGAAAGTGAAAATTAATCCATATCAGTACCTACAAGCTCTAAATGAAAATATAATGAACACAAGAGTTCACCATCTCGATTAGATTCGCTATGAAATGATGGAATATCATCACTTTGATCACATTCAATTACCCATTTTCTAGGGCAAATCCTCATCAAGCATCAAGATCCAATCATCAAGGCAACTAGTTCTGGAGAGATGGATCTAACCAATCTCCCTAAACATGAAGCTTTTATAGATTCATTAACACAAGTCAACAATAAAAGAAAGAGCAAAACCCATGATTCTTCAAGATCTTCAAGATCCTAAGACAGTAACAATCCGATGCTTAATTGACAAAAATGAACTGAGTTGAAGCAAAACTGAAGTAGATAATCTGAACTTAAATCGCAAAAGCTAAGAACGGAAACATAAACGTTGAAATCCGATCATAACATCAGCCTAAAACAACAGATCCGGGCATACTCAGACCGAATCCAAAAGAAAAACCGATGAAAACATCCCGATTTGCAAGGAACAGTAAGATCTCAGAAATAATACAACGATCACCGCCTATCATCAGATACATCAACTAACAGTAATAAGTAGAAGAATAAACTAAGATTTAATTACTTCTCTTGTTCAACGAGTACGGAGGACTGTGATCGGAGACCACCGGAGATGTTAGGCGACTGAGGAGGAGGCGGAGCCACAGACGGCGACGGACTGTACGACATAAACCTCCCTCCTGAAACACCAACTCCTCCTCCAACACCACCTCCTCCACCTCCTAATGACGTCATCATCATCATCTCGACAACTTCTAACTGCAACAACTTCAACAAATATTCACCGTCTCTCACAACAATCAACCCGATCACCGCCACGGATGATCGGAGCTTAAAACAAAACAAAATAATAGAAATCGGAAGATGCGACGGCGACGGCGGCGGCGGAGTAATCCAGAAATCTAACTATATCGCTTACACAAGTTTTATTTTTTTTTTCCTTGCACTGTAAATCTCCACGTCGGTGGATTTCAAGCCTTTTATAGCTGTGGGGACTCTGGGGAAATCATTTTCCTTTTTTTTTTTAATTTTACATATTTTATTTAATATTAAATTAAATATATTACAAGTCCTCAGTTTTACCGCTCTTATACAATATTTGGGCCTGGGCTTTATTTTCTCAGGCTCGGTTTAGTCTAAAAACCGGATCCCGGTTCGGTACAGATCTTTTACCGGATCGGTATTCTTGTACCGGGAATATCAAGACGCTGCGTTTCGATCCAGCAAGCGATGGCCAAAAGGTTCGTCGGTGGCAGTGAGCTACGGAGTTGAAGTCGGAGGTAGAGGAAGAGGAAAAAAAAAATGGAAGAGAGGATTCCGTTTAAGAGCCTCCATAGCAGGGATTATCAAGGTCACAAGAAAAAGGTATTCTCTCTTTTCTTCCTCGTCTGGATTTGGGGATTTAACCTGAAAAACCCTAGCTTTGTGTTGTTTAATCAACTTATTCTAGGAGATTTTGGTGTTGAAGGTGCATTCGGTGGCTTGGAATTGTACTGGTACAAAACTTGCTTCGGGCTCCGTTGATCAAACCGCTCGTGTTTGGCACATCGAGCCTCACGGTCATGTAATTCTCTGAGTTTTGAGGAATATTTACGTGTTTGGATTTTTTTTTTCATTTGGAGTAAATTATTGGAAGTTTGAATTCGATTTCTGTAGTTTGCGTGGATTATATGAACTTAGGGGATGAATTTCTCTGAAAAAACGGGAGAGAATGTGATATTGTGATTCAGATTGAGTTCTGTGTTAGGGTTTTTATAACTTAGGTGTCAAAATGAAACCCTTTTAGAGCCTCAGATTCACCCATCAAGGATATTGATTTCAAATGGTTATAAAAAATCAATATATAAAGTTTGAAATGATCTATATCGAGTTCGATTGATTTCGTATTAAGTATGTATGTACTTTTGCCATTGTTGTATTGATACAGAGTAAGGTTAAGGACCTTGAACTAAAGGGTCATACTGATAGTGTGGATCAGCTATGTTGGGACCCCAAACATTCAGATCTTGTTGCTACTGCATCTGGAGATCGGAGCGTTCGCCTCTGGGATGCTCGTAGTAAGTTCATGTGTTATGATTCGCAAATTTTCTCTGCTCCGTGGTAGGCTCGTGAATTATGTTATTATAATAACTGTTACATAATAAGGATACGATTAGTTTTTTGCGGGAAAAAAGGGTAGCGAGGTTGTGAACAATAGCTGCTCGTGTATGTTATATGTGTTATACAGGCGGAAAATGCACCCAGCAGGCAGAACTTAGTGGCGAGAATATCAACATTACGTACAAACCTGATGGGACGCACGTGGCTGTCGGTAATAGGGTAAATCTCCTTGAGTCCCATGTTCTGTAACTTTCATTTGTTCTTCACTGACCTGATTTATGCATTGGAATGGTCATACTAACTTGTTTTTAAATCTTCTGATATATCATTTGCTTTCAGACTTTTAATGTTCTTTCTTAACCCGTCTATGTAGGATGATGAACTAACGATTCTGGATGTTCGTAAATTTAAGCCTCTACACAGGCGTAAGTTCAACTATGAGGTAATATGAGTTTAGCGGTTTCAACACACCATCCGTTATTTCCAAAATGAGTTTCTTTTCTGTTCTATTTCCAGCTACTGTTGTTTCAATTACCGATTGTCCCTCATGAGATATAGCCGCGTGCTCCATACTCGAAGAAATATAATATAATGTAGTACCATAACTGATGGAGAAATCTTTTCTCCCGCTGTTTGGAATGATTTAATTTGATTTGATCGTTCATCTACTTTGAACAGGTGAATGAAATTGCTTGGAACATGTCAGGAGACCTTTTTTTCTTGACTACTGGACTCGGTTAGGATTTAATTGTGTTTTCTTCGTACATACCGAGAGCGATTTGCTGAGTTTTTTTGTATGTTCTTCCATTTAGGTACGGTTGAGGTCCTGGCATATCCGTCTCTTCATCGACTTGACACCCTCACAGCTCATACCGCCGGGTGCTATTGTATTGGAATCGACCCAAAAGGAAGGTGCTGTATTTGCATTTTACGGAAAAATTCTTGCGAGTGAGAAAATTATACAGAAAATGATCTTTGAAATTGATTCAACTCCTCTTTACCTTCACAGATATTTTGCTGTCGGGAGTGCAGATTCGTTAGTCAGCCTCTGGGATATCTCGGGCATGCTTTGTTTGAGAACATTCACCAAACTCGAGTAAGTCCGAACCCAAATTCTCTCACACAAAAAAAAAAAACTGCTTTAATTTCTATAATTAGAAGATAATCAGAAAGTTCCACAGGTGGCCTGTGAGGACAATAAGCTTCAACTACACAGGAGAATACATTGCTTCTGCTAGCGAGGATTTGTTCATCGATATTGTATGTTTCGATTCGTAGACCTTTTATTATTGTTAAACAAGTTCCTCAGAGTTGTAATCTATCGCTCATAATCGAGATTAACTCCTTCCGATGCAGTCTAATGTTCAAACGGGGCGGACAGTGCATCAGATTCCATGCCGAGCTGCCATGAACAGCGTTGAATGGAACCCTAAATTCAATTTACTTGCATATGCAGGTGATGATAAGAATCCCAAGTATAATACTGATGAAGGTATAACTAACATTGTCACATCCATTACAGTTATCTTCTTCTATCTATTCCATTAAAGCTCATCAAATCTTCTTGCAGGTGTTTTCCGAATATTTGGTTTCGAAAGCTCGTAAGAACGACGTTTAAGTATTCTGATTCCTATAATCACTTCATCAAAACAGGCATGTTGGCAATGATTTTAATTACTCGATTAATCTTTGTTTTTAGTAGTCTTGAAAAAACTTGCAAAGGATTTAGATTTAGCTTTGTATGATCATACTTTTTGAGTGATTAAACAGCAAAAATCGTGTGCCACACAAGCTGTGTTCTTTATTTTCCGTTGTATAGTAATCGAACGACGAAAGCTGCTGTGTATATTGTGATCCAATTTACATCACTTGCAGATAAACTTATGCAGGAACAATGTGATGGATTTGAGGTTGTTCTTCGATCCCGGGGCTTCTTCAATCTGGGATTTTGACAGATAGAACATCCAAAAGCTGATATACGGTAAGATGATCGGACCAAAAAGCTTCATCCCCTCGAAGAGGTTGAAACAATCCCGAGATTTCGATGCGTAAATGCAGCGTAGGATCCTGATGAAACAAATAGATCTTGGGTTGTACTGAATCAAATGAAGATCAATGATGGATTTTCTTACCTTAATCTGTCAAAATCCGCAGAGGATGAACTTTGAGACGGGGAAGAACAAGCCTGCAATGCAAAGAAGAATAATGGTAATCAAATACTGAGAAAACCAAGTAATTGGTTTCCATTTGATCTCTACACTCGAACTCTTCATTCTCTTCCCATTCAACGGCTCTTTCGACAAATCAAAGCTCGACCCTTTCATCCTCAATTCTTGAACACATCGGGTAAGTGCTCTATTATCGTTCCTTTCCCGTTGTAAGCCACGACAGACTTTCCAATATAAGAATAACTTAGCCTGAACCAGAAACCCGAAAACCAACGAAGTTGAAAGAGACATTGCAGAGGGTATCCACCACTTTCTACAAATCTCATTACTTTTTCGGTCATTAGACGAAGAAGAAGAAGAGTAGATAATGGTGAAGAAGAAGCCATGGAAGATGAGGAAGAAACAACAGAGTTGAAAGATTTCTCTTTTAATGGAATCAAGTCTTGATTCCTTTCGTAGGATTCGACGACAGAACAAATCATCGTCTCTTTGCCATAGTTTCAGAAGCAATAAATGGCCTGGACTCTCGGAGATCTCACACAATGGGTGCTGCTGAATCACTCCGAGGATTCCAATGTTCGAACCCAACTGTTGTTTCTCTTTATGCTCTTCGTCTACTGGAATTTCCACCACATGGGCATCTTTGGTTTCACCCATTTTCCCCAAAAACGAGAGAGAGAGAGAGACAGAGAGAGAGAGAGAGAGAAGAACAGGCGAGAGAGAGAGAGAGAGAGAGAGAGAGAGATTGGTGAAGATTCGAAAGAACAAAGGAGTGAGCTTTAACCAGGTTGCTAAATCTGTGAAGAACGAGAACAGAGTATGCAAGTATTTAAATTGTTTCCACGCCAACGGTTATATTTACAACGGTCGGATTTTCCTTCGACGTTTTCGCTGTTACAGTTATAATAAAATAATTTCCCACCAACTGAGACGGTAACGGCTACATTTTTTTCTACCTCCTCTTATACGAGCCGACATTTTGGGCCTTCATCGGAGCTATATATTGAGTGTGCTCTTTAGTTGATTTGGGCTTGCTCCGATTTGGTATTTATTTACATTTTTTTTTGCACTTTTTTTTTATTTAACTAATATTTTTTATCGAAATATATTATAATATATGAAGTCAATAATAAAAATACGTGCAACTTTTGTGCGTTTTTTTTCTGTTATTTACGTTTCCCTCCACTCGTTATTGCATAAATATTCAACATATAACATTTAATATTTTATATATCTACAAAAAATCCGAATCACTCGATAAACAGATGCAAAACATTACGTATTTATAATAGTAACTTAATTCGAACCGAGATATATAAGATCTTCCATCCCGTAATATACATATTCATAAAAGTCTACAAGTTTTATGATGCAATGGATAAATTCACCAAAACATTTACAATAACCTAATAATAAATAAACATGCAAATTTAAAGCAAACTATAAAAAAAAATCATCTAAAAACAAATATAAGATATAAGATCTGATATTAAATCCATATATGCGAAGATAGATATGACCCTTTTATGATAATATATTTAAACCCGATATGTAATATTATTAAAGACTCGTGAGAGATAAAAATACATTCATTTGATCTTTACACAAAGCATCCACAAAGAACTATAGAGAAAGCAACTTCTTAAGAAAAATCATCCTCTGACTTGTCCCACAAGTAACCTCTCCGGTCATTCTCTATATCCTTTACCCTCACACCCGCCGACTCCACCATCCGCTCCACCACACCTCCTCCCACTCCAATCTGTCGTCCGACATATACCAACGCCGTCAGCCCTGTTACCCACATGGCTCCTGCTACCCCGAACCCTACCATAGCCGTTGTCAGAACCCCCAAGGCTCCCAACAACACCGGACTGAATATCAGTAGTACCGGCGAAGCTATCAGAAACAGAGTCATAGTCGCTAATAAGCTGAAGCTCATCAGAGCCAAAAGTGGGCCGCTCATGGCCAAGGCTGCCACGGTAGTCCCCACTGCAGATGCAGTGGTGATTTCCCGGTGGCTTTCGCCGGAGATGGTTATGTCTCTATCTGTATCCTCCATGGAAGTAAAGTAAAGGGTCTAGGGTTTTTTAGAATTGCTATATAGAAGGAACATTCGATGGGTGACTGACACGTGGCTCCTCAAATGCCCGGATGACATGACACGTATTGGTTCAACGTTATCCATATCTTTCTATTGTCAATGTCACTAATTACGAAGCTTATCAAACGGCAGATGTTAGACTAACTAGAAGCACGTGTCACAAATAAACACAAAAGAACACCTCGAGTTCTTCAAAAATATATATAATTCCGACAATGGATTCATTATTTTGTTATAATGAATATCATGGTAATGAAAAACAGACAATACATTTCGATCATGACCCATCAAAGATCAAGTCTTACTCCTATATCAGACCAAAACAAACATTCCGATTAATGGAATTTCGATGAATTATAAGCAAAAGAATAGTTTCAAGAGAAGAAAAGGAAGGTGGGGCTTAGCTGAAACTTGATTTGGCAACTTGAGGAAGAGATTTGAGAAGAGATGGAGATGGCTTCCGAACAGTGTGATTGAGCAAAAGCATGAGAGTGAGAAGTGTTAAAGCCCCTGCTTGGTGTGCACTTCCAAGTGAAACTGGAACGTAACTGAGAAGAGTTGATACACCCAATGTGACCTGCGTCATTTGAAAATATTATGCCTATTATGTAATATTCCGATAGTTTAAAGTTTTAAGTTGTAATTATTAAAAATTAATAATTATTTAAGAAACGAAAAACATGTTTTCATTATCGCTTTCATTATCGGTTTTCATTAGCACAGACAGAAATCCTAAAAGCCGTCACAGAGAAAACGAAGGACGAAACAGTTCGTTCATCGAGAATTCCACACCAACAGTTAGAAAACAGATCCAATCTCGACGTGTATACACGTAGAGGGTTTGCGTTATCAAGCTTATATCTCTGACAGTCTCACGTTCAATGTTAACAGGTATATTCGAAATCGTTTCTAAATCTGTTTGTCGTTGACGTTCGTTTATTTGGATATCAGGAAGTGAAGGAACAAAGTAAGTGACCAGAAAATAACCTGAACGGCGGCCATTCCAACAGTACTTCCGATCAACGTACGAATGGCTGGATGTATGTCAAGCTTTCTCGTGAACCACCACATGCTTCCAATGGCAACTAATGTAGTTGTCGCAAGGATACGATGATCCAACTGACATTGAGCCAAGTGAAAATCCCAGCTTTAGTTTCTCTGAATGTATAAACTTGTGGCATATTCCTAGATGTTTATCGTTTCTTCATATTATTGTGAAATACAGATAACTATACGGCACCTGAACAGTTGATGTATTCTCGAAAAAGTTTCTAATAAGTGGCTTCATCTCAAATATATCCCCTGGAATCCATGTATCACCCATTTTCGGGAAAGTGTTGAATGCACGACCCTATAATTCAAAGAAGTAAATACTCAGAATCCTGCTGTAACTAAAGAAAGAAAGATCATTTCCTTGTTCTCGTGGAAAACACTGCGCGAGTAAGATAAGAAATCGAAATGGCTACTTACAGCATCATTTCCAGCAACAAAGGCCCCTGAAATGGCGGTAATACCAACAATGATGCTCACTGGTAGCGCAAGTCTCTTTACTTTTGCTGCCCCATTAACCCAGGCCACTGATTCAGTAGGAGGTTCGGGCATAACAACGGATAGGGCAGTCCAGAACAGACCACAATATATGGCAAATGCTGAAGTGAGGTGAGCTGCCAAACGATACGGGCTTACCCTTGGTTGAGAATATTCAGATTCTGGCTCCTGCGAGCATGAACATAGATAACATTTAGAAATGCTAACAATTCAATCCAACTATTATGTTCAGATTGTATGCAAACAAACACATATTCATATGTTTACTTATAAATTCCTAATGCTTACCTCTAAACCGCTTTTGACCATCCACCAACCAATGAAACCCTGTCCAGCACCAAGAGCGAAAAGACCAGAGAGCCTAAGTCCAAGGCGTAGAGTAATGTAACCTTTACGAAGAAAATACGAAAAGGGCAATGCAAACATGATTCCCAGTCCTCTTCCCCACATTCGATGAGCGTATTCCATCCAATATATAAACTTAAAATCTTCAAGGCTCATCCCTCTATTCACACTACAAGTGTTTATTCAAGAAAAAAATCAGCATCCACAATATCATATCCCATTTAAAGAGAGAAAAACCTAGCAACAGCAGCCTATTACATGTTCAGGAAATTGGTTTGCTCACCGCTTGTATTCAGGAGACTGCTTATATTTCTCAAACTCCTTATCCCACTCTTCATCTGTAAGAGGGGGCAGTTGACCAGTAAATTTCCAGTCAGTCATTGACAATCCAGATCGAGTTAATCTGGTAACTCCACCAAGCACCACCATGCTGAAAACCCATGCCGCAGAACCGAAAAGCCAAATGCCAACCCATTTTTGAGATTTGGGTCCTCCAGAGACCAGAAGCTTCATACCCTCCTTGCTTCCTGCCCCAATCACAGCTGCAGTTGACATATTTCTCAAGCATGAGGCATTTTGACCCTACACAATCAATATCTTCATCAAACCAGAATCAATACACATCGGACAATAAGCTAGCTGAATAACTTTTATATCAACACAAGAGACCTATCAAAGGAAATGGAAAGCTAGACATATGCAGACACACTCCATATTGGAAACCATCCGAATGACAAGGCAAACAAAACAACATCGTGATGATCTCAGGATCTGAGAATTCCTAATCCGATGCCACTAGAATCAATAAATATAACACACAAATTCGTGATCAATTCATCAAATTCACTACCTATACCACAATCTCCAGGTCAACAAAGGTAAGCTAAGAACGAATCGAAGAAAACTAGGAAGGTATGAAATTACCTTGAGCAGAGATCGGTAGCCATGGAAGGAGCTTCGTGCTAGAGAAGAAGAAACAACTGCAGCTGCTGCAGTTTTAGAGGAGAAAACCTGATGGGGCGATGTAATTCCTCGGAGATTCCGCATAGCTCCGTTAATGGCATCTTTGTTCCTCTTCAGAGCCGATCCCACCACTCGAAACATCTTTCTGCAACTCTCTCTAGGTTTAAGCGAGGTTTAATGGCGGAGAACAAAGACGACGGACCTTCTGCGGTTCTATGACCCGACCCGACCCGACTCGACTAATTTCATAGTCGGGTTTTGCCACGTGGCTTCGATCTAGCCACTGTTTCTGAAACCGCTCATTGTAAAACGACAGGATGTGTGATATCAAAATCTAAAAACGCCACAGAAGAAAACAGAAATAAACAGCATGCAGTCTGATTTAAAAAACTAAAAACTGCAGAGCATTTCTCTCGCTTCTGTTCCAATTTAACCAAAATTGTATTTAAGCCCTTATATGTTAAACCTTCCTTGTAACTCTTACTTGTTTTAATTTTTTATGAATTATTTTAAGATAATATAAAATATTATTTTCTACAAAAAATTATATTTTATATTAACTCATCGACAGTAAATCTCTTTTAAAAAAAATAGAGATAAATATGTCAACGTTTGGCATATAATAAAGTTGGCCATACAGTTAATGCAAGAGACACCAACTTATAATATGCATAAACCAAGTACGTATACCCATGCGTGACACAATAAACATCATATATTATAATTCTGAAAACATAGAAATTGTAAACGGATAAATTTGAATTTTAATATATCATGAATAACCTATTTGTATTTTAATAAAATCATCTATATAACATAATTAATATTGGAGGTTATAAACTCAAACATTTAATTGTGTATTTATTTATTATATTGAACATGTTATAAATTTATATGATTTATAAGATATTAAATTGACATCCGACTATTAATGGTTAATAGTTCTCATTAGGATTGGACGTTTCGGGTTAATCGGATTGATCCGGACCGATCTAATCCATGAGATAAACGGGTTTTTTTGTAGAAAATCTATATGGATTCAAAATCTAAAATCCAAATGGGTTCGGGTCGGTCCGGGTTGGGTTCGGAAAAACCCAAAGAACCCGAAAAAAAAACTTTAATCTTTCTAATCTTTTTTGTATGTTAAATTTGGAACCTGAATTAACCGTTTAAACTCGAATTACCCAATTAAAACCCGAATTACCGTTTAAACCTGAATTACGCGTACTTAAATAACCCAGAAACCCGAAGAACCCGAAAACCCAAAAGAACCCAAATACAATTTGGGTTTTTTTGGGTTCAATGTTTCAAAACCCAAACAACATAAACCCAATCCGAAACCCGAAGAACCCGTCCCGAAAACCAAATGGATTTTTTTGTTCAATTTTTTAGAATCCAAGAAACCCGAACCCGAAAAACTCGTCTCAAAATCCGAAACGTCCACCCCTCATGACTGTGATTATAAGATGTTATAAATTTTGAATGTTTGGTTATGTCGATATAACGAAAGAAAATTATATTTTTTAATATAATTGGTATAAGATACAATAAAATAAAGTTCTTTAGAAATCAGAAGTCTAAAATTAAAAGTATAGTTTAATTTAAGAAAATAAGAGAACAAGTGTGAAAGCATAGGGCTGATGGAATCTAATATATAAATTATATTGTTTTAAAATATAATGTCCAACACAATACATAATATAATGTCCGACCATTGATAATATTATAATATTTATTTAAATCTGATAGATTTTCGTGGCGACGTAACAACATCTTGAGAAAGGTATACCTAAATTACCTCTTGCGTATTATTTATTACAAAAAAAAAGTTTTTTTATTACTTAAATTAAAATAACTATATAATTTACTCTTTATGGTGACCATCCGATACCATTCATACGAATGAAACTATAACATATATATTATAATATATATAGATATATATCAATAAAAATATTATACAATGTTTTCAATATAAAATCATATTAGTTGGGTATTTCAATTAAATTGAAATACTAAAAAAATAACATTTTGTTAGTTTTTTTAAGAAAAAATATCTTGTGATATAAAATGTTATTTTTTAGAAAAATATAGCGTGATATAAAAAAAACTAATAAAACGTTATTTGTTTAATACGAAAAAATAAAATAGATCATAAAATTTCAAATTTTAAATAAAAATATTAAAGAAATTGTATTCTTGGTAATATCATGTGATATAAAATAGTTATATAGAGATATTTTTATACGCAATACATAATACAGAAAATTTATTGCAAAAAATATTATCTTTTATCTCCGTAAATAATATTTTTTTATATACACGTTTATACGTGTGTGTGTGTATATATGCAATCATATGTGTGTATATATGCATATTTTGGACATATAATTATAAGCTCAAATGTAAGGAGTTGTTTGTCATGCCTTGTTTAAAGCCATAATCAACGACGAATGGTTAGTGTCGTCCTTAACATTTCATCATCAAATGGAAAACGAATAATTGAAATACAAAGGTTTTGTATAATAACAATATTCATATGGATTTTTCAAATCAAAATAGACTCCTAATAAAATAGTTATGACAAAATTTAAGTTTTATATGTATATTTTGTTTTGTAAAATTATTATATATCATGTCATTTGGATTTATTCTTAAAATAAAACGAATAAATTTGATATGTGATATGTTGTAATATTTAAATTAATTATATTTAATTGTATATAATATAAGTTAACGTGAATTTAAAATACAATGTTTTTGTATAATAACAATATCGATACAAATATCGATAGACATATAATAACAGTATCAATACATATACAGATTTTTTTATATTCAAATAGATTTTAAATAACAAATTTATGACAAATTAATTTGTTTGTTTTTGTAAATATTTAATCACATCAACATCAATTGATTTTTTTAAAACATAAAATGAATAGATCTTATATACGATATGTTATAAAATTGTAAGTATTTATATTTAATTGAATCCTTTTAAAAATTTAATAATATGTATATAAATAGTGAATTTAAAATATCATGTTTTTATAATAATAATACCCATATAGATTTTTCACATCAAAATAAATTTCTAATAACAAACTAATGACAAAGATTTTTATTTTTGTAATATCACGTTAATTGAAATAACTTTAAAATAAAACGAATAGATCTAATATGTGATAACTTATTTTTAAATTAAGACGAGTAAATCCGATATACGATACGTTGACATAATATTTAAATTATTTATATTTAGTTGTGTGTTATCTTCTAATAAATATGATCTGTATATCTCGAATTATTTAGAAAACAATAATATCTATATAAAAGTTAAAACGAATAGATCTAATATGTGATAATTTATTTTTAAATTAAGACGAATAAATCCGATATACGATACGTTGACATAATATTTAAATTATTTATATTTAGTTGCATGTTATCTTCTAATAAATATGATCTGTATATCTCGAATCATTTAAAAAACAATAATACCTACAAAACAATAATACCTACATAAAAGTTAAAACGAATAGATCTAATATGTGATAATTTATTTTTAAATTAAGACGAATAAATCCGATATACGATACGTTGACATAATATTTAAATTATTTATATTTAGTTGCATGTTATCTTCTAATAAATATGATCTGTATATCTCGAATTATTTTAAAAACAATAATACCTACATAAAAGTTAAAACGAATAGATCTAATATGTGATAATTTATTTTTAAATTAAGACGAATAAATCCGATATACGATACGTTGACATAATATTTAAATTATTTATATTTAGTTGCATGTTATTTTCTAATAAATATGATCTGTATATCTCGAATCATTTAAAAAACAATAATATCTACATAAAAGTTAAGACGAATTTAAAATTATAAAGATTCCGAACTATGTCTATAAATTACGACATCTCGAAGAAGAATAACATCAGAATAGAAGAAATCAAACCCTAAAGAGAGTAAATTATTCAAAAGATTGGGAGAGAATAGCCTCATAGTGTCGACATGGCTTCCCAAAACGATGCTTTGGTGAACAAAATATGTGAGTTGTACGATGAAATCTCAAAGCTTGAGAGTCTAAAACCTTCAAAGAATGTCGACATGTTATTCGGACAGCTTGTTTCCACATGTTTACCATCAAATCCATCCATCGATGTCACCAAAATGTGTAAGAAAATTCAAAAAATAAGATCACATCTTATAACTCTTTGTGGTGAAGCTGAAGGTTATTTAGAAAAACATTTTTCTTCCATTTTAATCTCTTTTGAAGATAACCCACTTCACCATTTAACCATTTTTCCTTATTACAATAACTATCTTAAACTAAGTAAACTCGAGTTTGATTTACTTTTACCACATTTAAATCATGTCCCTAATAAGATTGCCTTTCTGGGTTCTGGTCCTTTACCTCTTTCATCCATTGTATTAGCTTCATTTCACCTTAAAAACACAATCTTTCATAATTACGATATTGACCCATCAGCCAATTCTTTGGCTTCTCGTCTTATCTCATCCGATCATCACTTATCTCAACGTATGTTCTTTCATACGACCGATGTAATGAATGTTACAGATGGGTTAAAGGAATACGACGTCGTGTTTTTGGCAGCTCTTGTTGGAATGAATAAAGAAGAAAAGGTCAAAGTTATTGAACATTTGGAAAAATATATGAATCATGGATCTATACTTATGTTACGAAGTGCTAATGGTCCAAGAGCTTTTCTTTATCCCATTATTGATCCATTTGATGATTTAAAAGGGTTTGAAGTTTTGAAAATTTATCATCCCACTGATGAAGTGATTAATTCCGTCGTGATTGCTCGAAAGATTGGTTCGGGTTTGAAGATGGATCAAGGAGGTGGACAGTGCATGTTCATGCCTTGTAATTGTTCCAAGATTCATGCTATTATGAACACTCGTTCTAATACCAAGAATATGATTGAAGGTCTTGGACCCATCGAATGATAATTCTAAAGGAAGATCATGGAATATATACAATAAATATATAAGCATATATGTGTATATATATATGTGCTTATATATATACCTAGTCTTTGTTTTGTTTTCGAGTGTGTAATTTATGATTACGTTTTTGTTAAGTTTGTTTTCACATTTGTTTTATCGGTTTTACGATTGTATGTATTTTGTCGTTTATGATCGAATGACAATAAAATCATACAATAAATATATAAGCATATATATATATGTTTATATAATTAGTATTTGTTTTGTTTTCGAGTGTGTAATTTATGATTATGGTTTTGTTAAGTTTGTTTTTACATTTGTTTTATCGGTCTTTACGATTGTATGTATTTTGTCGGTCTTTATGATCAAATGACAATAAAATCATACAATAAATATATAAGCATATATATATATATATATGTTTATATAATTAGTATTTGTTTTGTTTTCGAGTGTGTAATTTATGATTATGTTTTTGTTAAGTTTGTTTTCACATTTGTTTTATCGGTCTTACGATTGTATGTATTTTGTCGGTCTTTATGATCGAATGACAATAAAATCATACAATAAATATATAAGCATATATATATATATATGTGTGTTTATATAATTTGTATTTGTTTTGTTTTCGAGTGTGTAATTTATGATTATGATTTTGTTAAGTTTGTTTTCACATTTGTTTTATCGGTCTTTATGATTGTATGTATTTTGTCGGTCTTTATGATCGAATGACAATAAAATCATACAATAAATATATAAGCATATATATATATGTGTGTTTATATAATTAGTATTTGTTTTGTTTTTGAGTGTGTAATTTATGATTATGCTTTTGTTAAGTTTGTTTTTACATTGGTTTTATCGGTCTTTACGATTGTATGTATTTTGTCGGTCTTTATGATCGAATGACAATAAAATCATTCAATAAATATATAAGCATATATATATATATGTGTGTTTATATAATTAGTATTTGTTTTGTTTTTGAGTGTGTAATTTATGATTATGCTTTTGTTAAGTTTGTTTTTACATTGGTTTTATCGGTCTTTATGATTGTATGTATTTTGTCGGTCTTTATGATCAAATGTGATCAAATGACAATAAAATCATGGAATATATACAATAAATATATAAGCATATATATATATGTTTATATAACTAGTCTTTGTTTATGTTTTTGTTAAGTTTTTTTCACATTTGTTTTATCTTTTATGATTCTGTGTCTTTATGATCGAATGACAATTCTAAAGGAAAATCATGGAATATATACAATAAGTATATAAGCATGTATATGTGTTTATATAACTCGTCTTTGTTTTCGAGCGTGTAATTTATGATTATGTTTTTGTTAAGTTTATTTTCACATTTGTTTTATTTTCGTGTGAAGAAGGCAAAAATGGTTTTATGTTGGTTATGTGTAATCTCTTTCTTCTTTTTATATTAATATGTTTTTATATTCCAAATGAACACAAAATACATTAGAAACTTGTGTTAATTAACTTATATACGAATCCTTAATGACCCAAATTAGTACATCGAACAATGATATAGTTTTTTTTCCTAATCATCCAAATTGATTGAGTGGGTAATCAATTTAGTGAACATATAATGAAATATTGAATGTCACTTTGACACACATATATGAAGGCATGTTAGTATGTATATGTGTGTATATATAGATGATACGATTTATGTGATGGACATTTAAATGTTTATATATAAATATATGATCTATGTTTTATATTTAGTTTATGTTTTGAAACGTGCACATTATATAAACGTAAATATCATATCAAATAAATTTGAGTTTAAATTGAAGAATTAAAAATCGTCCAAACTAATTCAGATTCATATGTTAACCAATGAAGATTACATAATATTATGGTTTTATCAGAATTTATTTCAATCTTAAAATATTACATACGTATGAAAAATATTCAAATCAAAATAACTCATACTCTCGTACAATATCACATGATTTTGAACTTAATTAAAAAATCGATTCCAAAATGATCATTTGAGTTTCTAACATTGTGTATATATCTCTTATATATCCTCAAATAATTAAAAAAATTTATTGGATAATTCAACCGAATAAAATGGAAACATTTTGTCTATATCCCACCTCAAAATCAAACCCTACATTTGGAAAAAGGCTTTTCCATGGTCTTTTGGATTAGGCTCGAATTTGGACTAGGATTCCAATAATTCAAAAATTAAAATTTGAAAATAAAAATAGATTAAATGATTGGTTTTCTTTTTTTTAAAAGAAAAAAAAAAGTGGAGACATAAAAAGACAAAAATGGAATCACAAGTCTTTACGTGGAGAAAGCCTTTTCTTAACCCTGAAGTGTTTTACGGAATTCCAAAAAAGAAAAAAAAACATAACATATTTCGGACACTCCAACATAAAGCCAAAAATTATTCATTCAAACCTTAATAAAGCAACACAAAGTATAATCAATTTGCCACTTTAATTTACTTAATTAGCTAAAAAATTAACTGTTAATCTCTGACTATTGATATATTCAGAATCTCATAACCAAGATTACCAACTCAATATATTTTCCAATTAATATATAATATATTGTATATTAAACCCTAAATTATTCATCTATATATATAATAAATATTCATTTATTATCCTAATTTACCTAACTTTTGAAAATAACCAATAAATAACCGATTAAATTTGTAACTTTAAAACCAATCCAATTATTTTGAAACCAAAGAACATTATTTGATTTAAACCATTTTAACCGGAATTGTCTCAATGATTCATACGATTCAAATTAGCGACCCATGAAACACTCAAAAATCGTTCGAAATCATTAAAGTCGTTCGAAAATAACTAAAAATCGTTCGAAAATAATTGAAAATTACTCTTAATTTAAAAATAACCTTTCACTCATTCCTCTCAATTTTGAAATATATTTCGTTTTACTAAAAAAAATATCAAACCGTATTTATCTTTATTAACAGAATATTATGACACAAATATTTTTTTTTCAATTTTTTTATTAGATTTATAAAAATATACGTAAAATCCTGAAATCTCGTAACTTCTTTTAATTGAATATAAATTTTCTGGATTGTGGAATAATTTTTTCGTAAACGAGAAAAGCCACCCACTAAGAAGAAGAAAAAAAAACCTACAACGCCTGTAGTTTTCAAACTTTAAACCCACCATGATTTGCTTTTCGAAATCATGAAAACAGCACGCAGGTCCCACCCTCCCAAAACTCCATTAAGCAAAAGCTTCCTACTTTTTTCCCACAAACTCCCTTTCTCTTTAGTTTTTTTCTTTTTCTTTTCTATTTAATCCAATACCATTACACTTACCCAAAATTTCCTTCCATTATACACATAGCTTCTCTCTTCAACATTCACCATAAAACCCATGTCAAAGTTTCTTCCTTTACCTCCACCGCCACCGCAACCGCAACCGCAACAGCCACCCGATACACCACCATGGGAAACGCCATCTTCAAAATGGTATACTCCAAGAAGTACACCAACGCAAACGCCAAAACCTGTGGTTCTTAATCAAGTCGTTGTGACTAAGCCACCAATGTCTCCACCCAAATTCAAGGGTCTTGAAACAGAATCAAGAAAGGAAAGTGTGATTTTCCGACAGCCACGAAGCGATCGAACTAACTGTTGGATATGGTGTGGAGCTGGTTTATGTCTTGTTTTCAGTCTTGTCTTGATCTTCTTTGGGATTGCTACTTTGATTATCTTTCTTGCTATTAGGCCAAGAACTCCTCTTTTTGATATTCCTAATGCCAATCTCAACACAATCTACTTCGATTCACCCGTGTTTTTCAACGGTGACTTATCGTTACTTGCGAATTTCACAAACCCGAATAAGAAAATTGACGTGAGATTCGAGTATCTTGATATAGAGCTCTTCTTCTCCAACAGATTGATTGCAATGCAGGGCGTTCAACCGTTCTCGCAAAGAAGGGGCGAAACGAGATTAGAAGCGATTCATCTGATATCAAGTTTGGTTTATCTACCTGAAAATCACGCGGTAGAGCTTAAACGACAGGTACAGAACAATAAAATAAACTATGAAATTAGAGGTACCTTCAAAGTGAGAGCTGATTTTGGGATGATTCATTACTCTTATTGGCTTCATGGGAGATGTCAACTTCAAATGACTGGTCCACCAACTGGTGTATTGGTTTCTCGTAGTTGCAGCACAAAGAAATGAGAAGAAAAAGTAAATAACAGTTTTGGGTTTGTCCCAAGTTTCATCCTTTTGCCATTTTCAAGCCTGAGATCTTTGTAATTTCCTCCAACAAAATGTAAAAAAGGAAGAAAAATCTTAGTCAAGTCTATGCAAGAACACAGATTAGTGTTGTAAAGAAGGCTCCTTTGTGTTTGGGAATCAAGAAAAACCAGAAGAATTTTCTTCCTTTGTGTTCATATTTGATCTTATATGACACAATTTGAAGGATAAGTATTGTACTGTTGTACTCACCTGAAGCACCAGAGAGAAAAAGGAAAAAGAAAAAAAGACTAGTTCAAGAACAACTAGATTCTTATATTGAATCCTTTTAGGGTTTAAGTATTCAAAAGAATTGAAGAAAAGGAAGCTTACCCATTTCCAATTCAATCAAATACTTTCCCGGGAAACTTCATACTTAAACTAGAAAGAAAGTTCAAGAAAAATGATTGGCTACAACAAGAGTTTTGCATAGCCTATAAAGCCCTAGTTTCATGTCAATCTAAGACAAAAAAGGACAAAGAAAATGACCTAATTGGAGCTCTTTCAGAAACATCAGATGTCTCAAAAATGGTGTACTACAACAGGATCAACTGAAAAGGCTTCCATAATTTCAAACCCTAAAATAAAAAAGTGATTTTTAGATCGATGTAACCACATGCTCATCCAGATAATGAACAAAAGTACTAAAGAGTAAGAATATATCAAATGTTCGACAGCGTGAATCACTAAATTTGGTTTACAGATCCAAAGGGATAAACTTCAAAATTCAAAACAAGGAAATCCAAACTCATTGAAGAAGAACAAGTTGCAAAATCGATACAAATACACACACATACGCAACCCTTTATTGTAACAAACATTTAGTTTCATCTGTCGGAATCTAATGACATGACATTGAGCAAAATATATGACTAAAGTAGTAACCTTTGTTAAAGCCTCAGATCAACAAATCCAAAGCTAATGAACAAAGAAGCAAAGAAAAAATTTGACCTGCTTTTCTTCCTTTGCTTCGCATCGCCTTAAACTTCAGCTGGAGTCTTTGCCACGATCGATAAAGCATGTAATCCATTCTTCAGTTCTTCTTGTAACAAATCATAGATCAATCTATGCCTCTTAACCAAACTTTTCCCTTGAAAAACATCTGAAATTATTCTTAAATTGAAATGTGTTTCACCATCACCATTACCCCTAACAGCAGCATGTCCTGCGTGTTGATAAGAAACATCTTCAACTTCTAATTCAACAGGATTCAGCTCCTTCTCCAATTTCTCTCTTATTCTCATCCCTCTACTTCCTAAAGTACCAGACTTTAAACTATTTTCAGGATTTTTGATCTTATCACTTCCCAAATCCTCATTTTCACTTGATTTAGACCCTGAATCCGAATCAAGAACATTTGTTTTACCGTCATCTGCAGACCCTTTATTATCATCGGATCCGACTGCTAATTGAAGGGCCTTTTTTTGCATAAGCTTCAGCATATTAAGGAACCCATTATTCCTAGAAGGAGTTAGACTCTGCTGTAAACCGAGAAGAACAACAAAATCCGGCGTGACCCGTAAAATCTCCGGCACGGGTCTGCCGGATAATCCCTGAACTAAAAGAGCTGCTAGTCCTTTTGTAAGAACGGAATCAGAATCAGCTTCGAAAACAACGTTGTGTTCTTCGTCGAGAAAAGCCCTAACCCATACCTGAGAAACACATCCTTGGACTTTGTTCTCTCTCGTTTTAAACTGGGTATCAAGCGGTTTCAGATTCTTACCGTAGAACAGAAGCTGCTCGTATTTGGCCTTTGGTTCTTGTACGGATTGAAACAACCTGACGATCTCTTGGAGCTTCGGAGGGAGCTCTTCGATCGGTTGGAGTTCTACAGAACTCGACGGCGAAGACGAAGCCGAAGCCGAAACTGGTAGTGAAATTCCCGTTGGTATACTCTGGAAATTGATGATGGTCCGACGAAAAAAGGGAACTTCCGGCGGTTTTTGCAGCGGCGAGATCAGCGATTTCGTTGGGCGAAGAGAAAAAAAGACTTTTTTGTACGGAACCAAACGAAACGATGAAGCAAAGCAAGAAGAAGAAATGGAAGCCATTTCCCAAGGGAAGATTTCAGAGCGACGGCGAAGAAGAAGAAGAAGAAGAAGAAGAAGAGTTATTTGTGACGCCGAAGAAGGCCAAAGCCACCTCATATTTCTCTACCCAAAACTCGAAGTAAACCGGTAAAATACAGTGTAAACCGGTAAAATACAGTGTAAACCGGTATATCATATAATTCACAATTTAACTCCAATTCATAAATACAACCATTTACTATTTAAACCGTATAAAATAGAAAAAAAAAACATCCAACACCCTCAATTATTTGTTTTACGCCAGTTTTTCGTTTAATTATCCGATTCAATCGATTCTCTCCACATCTTATAAAATTCAGTCGATTATCTTCTCATCTTACAAAATTCAATCGATTCTCCCTCCATTATATAAAATGTATAATAACGTTAATCGGCCCGATTTTGATCCGGATTTGACCCAATTCGAATAACCGATTTTGACTCATATTATACCTGATTTTTAACCCGATTTCGACCAAATTTTAACCTAATTTCATCCAAATTTAACACGATTTCACCTATTTTAATCCGACTTCACATAATTTTTACTCGATTTCACCGAATTTCGACCCGATTTTATCCAATTTTACTCTATTTCACTCAAATTAACCCGATTTCACCCTATTTTAATCCAATTTCACCAAAATTTAACACGATTTTACTCAATTTTTATTCGATTTCACCTAATTTCAAACCGATTTAACTGAATTTTAACTCTATTTCACTCAAATTAAACCCGATTTCAACCAAATTTAACTCGATTTTTCCTATTTTAATCCATTTCATCCGAATTTTACTCGATTTTAACGAATTTCAAGCCGATTCAATCGAATTTTAACTCAATTTCACTCATATTTAACCCGATTTGACTCAATTTCACCCAAATTTAACCCGATTTTACCTATTTTAATCCATTTATCCAAATTTTACTCGATTTTACTGAATTTCAAGCCGATTCAACCGAATTTTAACTCCATTTCACTCATATTTAACCCGATTTGACTCAATTTCACCCAAATTTAACTCGATTTTACCCTATTTTAATCCAATTTCGCCCAATGTTTACTCGATTTTATCGAATTTTAACTCACTCAAATCCCTATTTTAATCCAATTTCGCCCAATGTTTACTCGATTTTATCGAATTTTAACTCTATTTCACTCAAATTTAACCCGATTTCACCCAATTTTAACCCAGTTTCACCCAAATATAACCTGATTTCACTTAATTTTAATTCATGTTCACCCAATTTTAATCATTTCACCTGATTTTTACTCGATTTCACATAATTTCAATCTATTCTAACCGAATTTTAACTCTATTTCACTCAATTTTGTCTATAGAAAAACTCATAAACTCATATTCCTCGGTTTGAATGGTGCATACATGGAAAAGGAAATGAGCTAAGCTCGATGGATTTTATCATCATGGATAAATTTGAGCGAAATTAGAGTTAAAATTCAGTAAAATGGGTAAAAAAATTGGTGAAATCAGATTAAATTGGGTGAAATGAAATTAAAACTAGGTGAAAACGGGTTAAAATTCGGTTGAATCGGCTTGAAATTCGGTAAAATCGAGTAAAATTTGGATGGAATGAAATAAAATAGGTAAAATCGGTTAAATTTGGGTGAAATTGGATTAAAATTGGGTGTAATCAGATTTGAGTGAAATAAAGTTAAAGTTCGATAAAATCGAGTAAAAATTGGGCAAAATCAGAATAAAATATGTAAAATCGAGTTAAATTTAGGTTAAAATTGGGTGAA
The DNA here is from genome assembly GCA_036759665.1 of Gynandropsis gynandra. NCBI lineage: Eukaryota > Viridiplantae > Streptophyta > Magnoliopsida > Brassicales > Cleomaceae > Gynandropsis > Gynandropsis gynandra. The sequence goes on from CM071869.1 coordinate 771,517, forward strand.
ATCGGGTTTAATTTAAGTGAAATAGAGTTAGAATTCAGTTAAATCGGGTTGAAATTCGGTAAAAATCGAGTTAGATTTGGCTGAAATTAGGTGAAATCGGGTAAATTTGAGTGAAATAGAGTAGAATTCGGTTAACTCAGGTTGAAATTTGGTGAAATCGAGTAAATCGGGTTAAATTTTGGTGAAATTTGATTAAAGTAGGGTGAAATCGGGTTAATTTGAGTGAAATGGAGTAAAAATTGGGTAAAATCGAGTTGAAATTCAGTGAAATCGAGTAAAAATTATATGAAATCAGATTTAAATAGGTGAAATCGGGTTAAATTTGGGTGAAATTTGGTTAAAATTGGGTCGAAATCGGGTTAAAATCGGATACAAGATGGGTCAAAATCGGGTACAAGATGGTTCAAAATCGGGTATTCGAATTTGGTCAAAATTAGGTCAAAATTGGGTCGGTTAACGCTATTACACGGTTTATATAACTGAGGGGGGAATCAGCTGAATTGACAAAATTGAGGAGGACTCGGCTGAATTTTGTAAGATGAGAGAGGAATTGATTGAGTCGGATAGTTTAGAGGGAATTGGCGTAAAATAAGATAATTGGGGGTGCTGGAGACTTTTTTTCTCCGTAAAATAACTATAGAAAGGTCAAAAATATTTATACAGCTATAGACCAAGGGTAAAATAAGTTCTCTCCAATATTCCAAAGAAAAAATTGCAACGATAAAGATCACCTAAGTCTAATCCGAAAATTAATTTGAGTTTAGTCGAGTTCTAGTATTTTTTTATTTTTTTAATATTTAATATTATCTTTTTAATATTTTTTTAAGATTAAGTGTACGAGAAAAAATATCAATTTTTATTTCTAATTTTTTAAATATCAAAAATGATATTATTTCTAACAAAATAAATTTAAAATTTTGAATTTTTTTAGAATATTAATTGGGTTGGTCTGGACCAATTCAATCCAACCCTTCAATTTATATTTAAAATGGAGTAAGATTTTTAAAATCAATTCAGAACACTAAAAATTGCGGATTATATATGTTGATTTATGAGTTGATTTTTTTATAATCATATAATAATTAATTAATAAAATGTCAAAAAATCATAAATAATTCAAACAATATCTAAAATTTAAAAAAAATATCTAAATACATTAAAAATGTTGAAACATAAAAATAATTCATACACAATATAGAAAGTCCAAATAAAAATTTAAAATTCTAAATAAAAATTTGTACAAATCTTTATGTTTTTCATTATCCATATTTATAAACAAAACAAAAAAAAATACATAAATCAAAATAATATATTAAACAAAAAATAGATATACTTGAAATTATATTATCTTCTTTGTCATCTTTAAAACCATGTATCCAAGAACGATAACAAAGTAAAGCTTACACATTTTCTAGGAGAAGTCAACTTCTGGATCCGAGAATCGATACTAAAAAATGATTCGGAAGCAATAGTAGTTATAGGGATGTTTAGCACATCACAAACCATATATGACAACTCACAGTATCGATGTTGATTATCCTTCTAGTAGGCCAAGACATCCAAATCAAAATAATCCGACACTCTCAATTTCTCTTCATTCGAATATATATCCTAAAGTGATTTGTCTCCTTCTTCATTCATCTCAGAAATGTCATTAAATTTATAGAATCTTATTATGATAATAACTCCAAATCAAATAAATAAATTATATTAAACTTAAAATATAAATAAAGTAGAAAAATTACTTCAAAAATGCCAAATGTTGGTTTGTTTACTTGCAATACAAAGTTGAGAAGAATATGCAACATTACTGTCACTTCCTAAAGAATCGAACTTGTTTTGATATGTTTTGAAAAGCAAATCCATATTCATCTTCACATACTTTAACTTGTATTTGGAAGTGTTTACATCAATCTTATTCAAACATTGTTTCACGAAATGACATTTCATCATAAGATCAAGTATAACACTAATGGCTAGTATTTCACTATATTCTTTCCAAATATTTGTTGAACTTCTCAAACATACTACAAGTCATATTCTTGATAAGAGCATCATTACTTTTCATATTTTCCTTAAGCAAACAACTGATCTTCCAAACTTATCTATAATATAAATTTGAGGTTGAATAACTTGAACCCGACATCGATGTGGTGATCATTTCAAAAGGCTTCAACAAATCGCATATCTCATCCGCCCTAGCCCATTCTTCACTTGAAGGACAAATTTGTAACATTTATCAACCACTTTGAACCTATTAAAAGCTCGTATACTTACGAGCCTTTTCAATCATCAAAAATGTAGGATTCCATCTAATAATCACATCCATTGACAAAACAACTCCTTTGTCACAACCTTATAATTTTACACATCTCTCAAAAGCAATCATCCTTGATTGTGAACCCTTGATAGACTCCACGTTATCTCTTATCTTAGTCATGGCATCACCAAGCACGTTTAAACCATCTTTTACGATCAGGTTTAAAATAAGTACACAACATCTCACATGTAGAAATTTACCATCACACAATAAATTATTGTCCAAACAAATCCGCTCTCTCAAAACCTATTGCAAAACATCATTAGCAGAAATTTTATCTAAAGTAATGGTGAAAACCTTGTTATCTATTCCTTAATCTTTCAAAAACTCATGAATCTTAGTAGTCATGGCTTCACCGGTGTGTGAAGGATGCATATAAGTGAAAGACAATACCTTAGTTTCCACTCTTCATCCGCGTAATGCACCATTAAACATATGAAACCTTCACATTCATACTTGTCTAACAATCAGAAGTCAAAGATATTCTACTATGAATTCTTTCCAACTCAAGCTTAACCCTTGCCTTATTTGTTTTAAAATGCTCCGAGACACGAGATTTTTCAGTATGTTTATGAGATTTATAATTGGGATTCAAATATGCAGCAGAGACTGTAAACTCCTCATACTCAATAAAGCCAAATGGGAGATCGTGTGCGATGATTAACTTGGTAAATTTCTCCTCAACAATTTTCTAATCAAAATTTTTTATTGCAACTTTTCTTTAACATCTCTAAACATTATACCCATATTCTTAAGTAATGACTTCTTAAATGACGATCTAAAGTCTTAGTTCCATGTATAGATGTATTTTGTGTATATTTTTGTTTGCAATGGATGTACTCAACATGGTTCTTGTCTATCCTAGTAAAATGTTTCCACACGCAAGAAGTAAGTTTCTTCTTCCTTTTATGAGAAAGACTTAGATCTATTTCATCGCTAGATGCTTTAATATTCTCATTTAATCCCAATGCTACTTTCGCAGTAGCGCGATGCCATTCATCTGATGTTGAAGAAGTCATCTACAATAATAGAAAAATCAAATTTAATTTTACTAGAAAACTAAATTTGCTCGACCGCATGGAGAGGTTCGTTTTCTCATGTTTTTTCTCTGCTGATTTTTTTTGTTGAATAGACAATGACAAACAACACATGATTGACCAAAAAAATCAGTAACAGACACACGAGGACGTACATAACAGACACACGATGGACCAGAACGTTGGACGAGACAACAGACTAGAACGACAGACCAGACGACGCGAGAGACCAGAGATGTACTAGACGACGGACCAGACGACACGATGGACCAGAACGATAGAACATAACAGACAATATGACTAAACACAACACACGACATCGACGACGAATAAGCAAGAAGAGACTTAAAGAAAATACTCACCGAATGTCACTCAAATTCGAATCGAATCGCAGAATGAGAAAAATTAGCAGAACAATCGCATGACTCACTTAATGCGACAGGAAGATGAAGACAAACAAATAAAGGTTTATAAAAATATCAATTTATATTATATTTATTTTAGAAAAATAACAAAAAAAGTATTTTATTACTATGGGTCGTAATCCATATGGTTCGACTAAAATTTTAACCTAACTCATGAGCTCATTTTATATATAGGTTAAAAAAAAATTCAAACCAACCCGCATTTATACGAGTTGGGTAGAATCAATTAGTGGATTGACGAACCATTTAGCACCCATTGTTGGACGGTCACCGATCATGAAATTGCCTAATGGTGGTAAAAAATTTAAATTATTATTTATTATTTATTAAATTATTATTATATTCAATAGACATTTTTATTTAAAAAATATGTACAGATATAAATGAATAAAAAGTGAAATAAATTTAGAATAATAATAAAATGTTGAGAAAAAAATATGTAAAATAAATAACTAAACAAAGCGAAATAGATTTTAAAATAAAATAAATAAAAGGAAAAATAAAAATATAGATTTATTTTTTATTATTGTGATGTTAGTAATGAATAAAGTGAAGGAAGAGGAAGAGTAAAATAAAGAATGATGATGAAAAAAATTGAGAACGACGAAGATGAAAGCGTTTAAAATTATAAAAAATGATTATTTTCTGAATATATTTTATTAAAAGTATATATATTTTATTTATATAACATTTAAAATTATTTATAAACTATTTAGATCGTTAAACGAAATTTGAGATCATCGAAACAGATATTTATATTATATAATAATCATGTAACGTTTAAAAAAAATCATTAATAACCGTTTAACGTCGAAACGTTCGTTCTTTTCAGAATCATAAAGAATCACGTAGCTAAACACAATATTCTAATATCAAACGATTAAATTTTATGACCTTATACTCTTATATTTTAAAAATAATTTTAAATTATAAAATATTGTTAAAAATCTAAAAATTCTAAAAAAACTAATAATTTATTATGTTAAGTTTATTGCACATTGTTATAGTTATAATATTTTTTTAACTTTTTCTTTTTTTATATTCTTAAATATTTTGTAGTGCATATATGTAAAATTAGGATGACATCGAAAAACATATATGATTAGTTTGTTTTTAGAAATTGTTGTCCATTTCGACAATTTTAATTTTTATTCCTATATTATAGGATCATTGATATCAAAGGAGTCCAAAATTGGTAATAAGAGAGGAAAATATTTGTAATACTGGTATAAGGTAACTTTAAATTGTTAAGGATACCATATTTAATTTCCCAAAAAAGGAAAATAAATTGATTTGGAATTGAAATCAAAATTAGAAAATTTACAAATTCACATTTTAAATAAAGAAAAAATAGCAAATATTGAACCGGAGTCGTTGAAACGGCCCATCGTTGATCGGCAAGTCCACCAAATTAAAATCCAACAAAAAGAAGAGGGGTTGATTATGAATTTTTGAAAAGTATAGGACTCTTTTTATAAATAATGAAAATTTAGATGCAGCGTCGTCTTCGTCTCGCCACCACGCTCCGCTATATTAATACCCCTAGAAATCAGTATTACGTCTGAATCCAAAGGTTCTTTCCCCAATTAATTAATCCCAAAAAAATTATTTAATTAATCAATTAATCAAAAAAATTAATCTGTCCCCTTCTCCTCATCGGATATTTTACTGATTTTCTTCTGGATTCACTTCCAGAGAAAGTATCTTCCTTTTTGACGTCTGCAGGGATCTTTCAGTCGGAGCTAAATCTGGTAATTTCTGAATCTCCGACATAAATCTATGTTATCTATTTTTATATATCATATGCATTTGTTTATCTGTCTAATATGAATGATTTTGTGTGTGATTAACTGAGATTTCAACTTCAGATACTCGATCTGAGAATAATGCTTGCCATCTATTTTGTATGATTAAATTCGAGTGATTGGATTTCTGGGTCTCTTTGCATTGGCTGATCTGTGGGTGAAACTGTTCATCGAGGTTGAAAATTTCACTCTACTCTTCTCGTTTTGCTTGAAAAAATCGATTTCACATTGCAATATGATTAATGGGTAAGTATTGTTTTAAGGGCACTGCAAATTTTTTACTATGATCTATTGGATTGGATCAAAGTTTCAAACTTTAGGTGATAGATTTTTGGGTGTAAATAGAAATTCTTAAAGGTAATTCATTGGGTATTTGTTCATGATTCTCAAGTTTAGAACTTTGATTTCTTGATGATTTTGGATTTTAACAGTTGGGTTTCACATTGCAATATGATTAATGGGTAAATATTGTTTTAAGGGCACTGAAATTTTTTTACTGTGATCTATTGGATTGGATCAAAGTTTCAAACTTTAGGTGAGAGATTTTTGGGTGTAATTAGAAATTGTTCAAGGTAATTCATTGGGTGTTTGTTCATGATTCTCAAGTATAGAACTTTGATTTGTTGGTGATTTTGGATTTTAGCAATTGGGTTTGATAAGATGAGAGTAAGATTCCCTTTAATGGCATTACATTGAATGATTGTCTTCATGATTAGGGTTTCACAGAATGGATTCTAAATCTGTTGTGGACATGATCGAAGCGTCTTCGGGTGTTCATTTTTCTGGTTTCCATATGAATGGATTGGAGATAAGAACAGTACCAGAAATCATTTCGGAATCTGATGATATGCATAGACAACCTTTTATAATAGGTATACGCTTAGTTAATCGATATGTTCTTCTATAAATCATTCATATATAAGATGAAATTCTTGCTTTAAGATGCGGTGGTGGTTTGAATTCTGATGATTAGGTGTTGCTGGAGGTGCGGCTTCAGGAAAGACTGCGGTTTGTGATATGATAATTCAACAACTTCATGATCAACGCGTAGTTCTTGTTAATCAGGTAAAATTCCAATTCAATTGTACAAAGTTTTTGAGATTGACCCGATTAATAATCCATATGAACATCTCCCGTCCCGTTAATATCATCGCCATTCATTGCTTATCCTTATCAATTTACGACAGGATTCATTCTACCATAATTTGACTGAAGAAGAACTTGCTAGAGTTCATGAATACAACTTTGATCATCCGGGTGAGAATATTTTTCCAGTTTTTCTTCGGGATTGTGCAAAGCATAAGTCTTTATTGGATTCGAATTCTAATGAAACATTATTGTAGATGCATTTGACACCGAGCGTTTATTATGTTGTATGGAGAATTTGAGGAGAGGACAAGCGGTGGATATTCCAAAATACGATTTCAAAACCTATAAAAGCAATATTTCAAGAAGGGTATCGTATTCGTCTTTCTCGATAAAACTTTTCGAGGCCTCAAAATGAATCATTTTGATTTGATCATTTGTTATTCAGGTAAACCCTTCAGACGTTATAATTCTTGAAGGTATACTTTTGTTCCATGATACTCGTGTCCGAGAGTTGATGAACATGAAGATTTTTGTTGACACGGGTATTCTTTTACCTTCTGTTTTTGCATTTAAGATTCCAAATGAAGGAATATACCGAGCTTTTGACATTGGATTCTGTTTATACAGACGCTGATGTGCGTTTGGCAAGAAGGATAAAACGTGATACAGCCGAAAAGGGTAGAGATATCGGTACAGTGCTTGATCAGGTTAAGCCCGTGATTGTATTTTCATCGCCTTTTCATTGCCATTACGATCATATTCCGAATAAGCGATAATCTTTTTATTGATGCAGTACTCAAAATTTGTCAAACCTGCTTTTGATGACTTCATTCTTCCTACGAAGAAATATGCCGATATCATAATTCCTCGTGGTGGCGATAATCATGTAGCCATCGACTTAATTGTTCAACATATTCGAACCAAGCTCGGTCAGCATGATCTCTGTAAAATATACCCTAATCTATATGTTATTCAATCCACATTTCAGGTATTGTATCATACTAATTTAAACCCTAATCTATATGCTATATATTTATATATATCGACATCAAAATTTTTACTTGATTTTTTTTTTCAGATACGAGGTATGCACACGCTTATACGAGATGCCCAGACAACGAAACATGATTTTGTTTTTTATTCAGATAGATTGATTCGGCTGGTAAGGTTAAGTTCTTGAGATTATTACTTGGAGTAAATTTTTTTTACTATAGACTTAATAATCATCTCACAATTTGCAGGTTGTAGAACATGGACTTGGGCATCTTCCATTTACAGAAAAACAAGTGATCACTCCTACTGGTAAGCTAATTTGACATTCACTTTATTGAATTTACCGTTCGTTATTCACTGTAATTCTCTGTTATTGACATTCATTTATTGAATTTACCGTTCGTTATTCATTGTAATTCTCTGTTCTTGACATTCATTTATTGAATTTATCGTTCGTTATTCACTGTAATTCTCTGTTCTTGCTCCAGGATCTGTGTATTCTGGTGTGGATTTCTGTAAAAGGTTATGTGGTGTCTCCGTGATTAGGAGGTACGTACTTAACGCTCAAATCGAAATTCTTGTTGTCGGTTAGTTTTCTTATATAAACAACTCACCTACTTGAAGTAGGTGAAATGTGATGAAATCATATTGAAATTCGGTGAAATGTGATGAAATCAAGTAAAAATCGGGTTAAAATTGGATGAAATAAATTTGAAATCCGGTGAAATTGAATGAAATCGAGTTAAAATTGGGTGAAATCGGATTAAAATTCATAGAAATCGAGCTAAAATTGGGTGAAATCAGGTTAAAACTGGGTTGAAAATCGGTGAAATTTAGTTAAAATGGTGTGAAATCGGGTTAAAATGGTGTGAAATCGAGTTAAAATTAGGTGAAATATGGTTGAAAGTAGGTGAAATCGAGTAATTAGGTGACATTGGGGGAAATTGAGTGAAATCGAGTTAAAATTGGTTGAAATCAGTTTAAAATTGTGTGAAATCACGTTAAAATTGAGTGACGATTTGAAATTCGATGAAATTGGATGAAATCGGATTAAAATTTAGACAAAATCGAGTAAAATATAGGTCAAAATCGGATATTCGTAGTGACGGTGAATTTGAAATGAAGTATAAATGGGTTTTAAATAGGTTAAATAGGGTTTTAAATCCCAATTAAATGAATGTAAATGGGTTTTAAATCCATTAAGTCCATATAAATTTATGTCCACATATTAAGAACCCATTTATATTTAAAATGGATTGGATTGGTTTAACCCACTAAACCCAACCCAATTTGACATCTCTTTTACTTCATCGATGTAGTGGCGAGAGCATGGAAAATGCATTGCGAGCGTGTTGTAAAGGCATCAAGATCGGAAAGATTCTAATTCATAGAGAAGGTGATAATGGGCAACAGGTATAATTCAAGAACACCTTAATCCATTTTCAATCTGTTTTGTTTTATGCAATGCTCATAGATTTCTTTCTCGATTTACAGCTTATCTATGAGAAATTACCGAACGATATCTCAGAAAGGCATGTTCTTCTGTTGGATCCTATTCTTGGCACAGGTGACTCGTCTTTTCTGTTCTTACCGCTCTTTTGTTCATCTTTTCTCCTTGAATCGTTCGTACGATTGTGTTTCGTTCATATTTTCTCCGTGAATCGTTCGTACGATTGTGTTTCGTTCATCTTCTCAGGCAATTCAGCGGTTCAAGCTATTAGTCTTCTTATAAGCAAAGGTGTACCAGAGTCCAACATCATATTTCTAAACCTAATTTCGGTAAATTCGCGAATACCCTTTTTACGAATCTCTTTCGGGTATCTGAATATATCCGCAAAATCTAAGCTTGACCCTGAAATTCTCTTTCGGGTATCTGAATATATCCGCAAAATCTAATCTTGACGTTGAAATTCTTTTTCTTTATAAACCAGGCACCTCAGGGTATTCATGTGGTCTGCAAAAGATTCCCAAGAATAAAGATAGTGACATCGGAGATTGAACTTGGTTTGAACGAAGAGTATCGTGTGATTCCCGGTATGGGCGAATTTGGGGACCGATATTTTGGCACAGATGATGATTTTGAGCATTAGATTCATCCATTCCTCTATAGATTCCTTCAAAGGGAATCAATCAGCTTTAACAATTTTGATATTCGTCGAGGGTTAGATCAAACTCGAAACTCAGAAAAACACTTCCCTGTGTACCATATTATATTTAATATCTGTCAATTTTTCGAGACTCGATATCGATAAATTACATTGATGGTTTCCATGAATGTAAATTGCTAAAGATCAAAAGCCCTAAAATCCCTTATTAGGGTTTTTGTTCTTTTGTGGTTGAATTGCCATTGAGACCCATGAGACTGCTTTTGCCTCTTCTCTATCTCTCTCTCTCTTCTCCACATTCACCCGTTGCTCGATAATCTTCCTCGGGATCTGTCCGATTCGAGTTGTATATTTCGTTGTGATGTCGTCTATATAGACAAAGGGGGTTTGCAGGTTCTGTCTGAAGCTCTTGTCTTGGCGGCCTTGTCCATACAGGCAATCACTTACCTTTGTTGTCCGTATGTATAACTCTTCCTTCTGACATGCTAACTCGGGTCCTGTCTCTCTGGTTCATAAACAGCCGCGGATGAGAGCACGGGAACTATTGGGAAGCGGCTTGCAAGTATCAATGTTGAAAACATAGTATACAACTTTTTTGTTTGAGTTTAAAATTAGAATTTAAGTTTTATTTTGGAATCAAATTTTAAAGTTTTAGAGTTTGAGTTAAGATTTTTGTAAAAAAATTATCAAAATATACATTGTACATATCAATTATATTTATTCATTTCACTTAAAAAGTTAATGATTATTATAATAATTATTATTATTATTTATAAGTTACATTTAAAATAATTTAATATATATTAAAAAATACAAATTAATCATATGTAATATTAATTATATAATTTAATAAAAATTATTAATTTTAATATTTAAAGGTTATTTTAGTAATTTATATATTTGGATTCGAAATCAAGAGCTGGAAATTTTTAACATCTAAATATTTGCGATTTAAAATTTGAGTCGAGATTTTGAGTTTATATTTCAAAATAAAGTTGACCAAACAAATATAAAATCCAAATAATTGCGATTTAAAATTTGAGTCGAGATTTTGAGTTTATATTTCAAAATAAAGTTGACCAAACAAATATAAAATCTAAGTTTGAGTATTAACTCCGACTTAAAGTTCTACAAAAGAACATGAAATTAAATCGTCAGGTTCCACGGGAGCTCCTCTTTACCTCTCTCGACGCCCCTCTCTTTGGTGTTATCCTTTTCGACGGTATACCCTTTGTCGATGTCCTCAAGGTTAGCGCAATTTGAACCTGTAAAATACAACATTTGCTCGAGTTTTTCGTTGAATATCCAATGACGAACCTTTGTTTTTATGATTTCTTCATACATGATTCCTTTTGTCGACAGGATAACGGAGTTATATTTCCAGGGTGAACCTTCAGGCACGGCTTTTTTCAATGTTTGTTCAATTATTCAGAAAATTCTAATATCTAATAATAGTTCAAACGAGTGGATAAGGGTATGGTTGAACTAGTCGGGACCAACAATGAAACTTGGTCGGGGCGAGGTGGCAGCAATACTACAAAGCGGGAGCACGGTTCGCAAAGTGGCGTCCGTCTTCAAGATCAGTCCCATGATAAGTTGTCCCACATCGGCTAGGATATGAACTTTGGGACTTGTATATATGGTGTTCAGCAACTCTAAACTCTTGAGTTAGCTTTTGTGATTAGTTAGGCCCAACCCATATTTGACACCAAGTGAGATTTCGATACAGGGATCTGGCTCGGTATGCCATCATGGGCTGGTCCCTATGGTCGAGCCAGAGGTCTTAACAGATGGTAGCCACGGCCTCAAACAATGTACGGCGCGGGTCACGGAGATAGTTCTTCTTGAGGCCACTCTGCTTAAACCCAACATGGTCACGTCCGGTTCTCACAGCCCAAAGGTTAATTTTTTTTTTCTTTTCGTATTTATTATATCAATTTTTTTTTATCTAATTCATCTCAAAAACTAAATAAAAACTTTTAAATTATTCAATACTATGATGCATATTTTTTTATATAGAATATTACACCAAACATTCATGCCTTCATTTTGATTATCATGTTAATAGTTTTGAATCTAAGTCAAATCTATTTTAATATTGTTCAATATCTTATATACAAATTCAAAATTTACGTTATAATCGATATAAAAGGATATATCAAAATAACATAAAAGTATGTTCGACTCTTATATTATATAAAAATATTTAAATGTGATTTATCTAAAAAAACTATGCGAGACTTTAATATTCTAATTATACATATTTAACCAACTGAGTTGTGTCTTAAAATATCTGTGTTTATCTTCGTTTTTTTCCCGCCATGAATTAATGTTGGATTTAAAAGTTCGGTAGATTCATAGAGTGGGTCCCATGAAGTATTTTCTTTTCTTTTATATTCTTCTCGATGTAATTAATGTATATTCCTCTAAAAAAATAAAACAATTTGATTTAACAACCATGATTTACTAATCTCATATATTAAATTTTATACCAAATCCTTATGGTTGTATTTTTTTAATATAAAGAGGATTTCAAATTTTCTGACCTAATTTTGCGAATGAATCTTTAATAATGTTTTTTAGATATAAAATTTTCATTTTTTATAGATTTGAAATTAGATTGGTATTAGAGGTTCGATATCTTTTTCATTATAATTATAGTGGATTTTTGGATATTCACAAATCCTCAAATTAAAATAAATTAAGCCATGTTTGAAGCAAAGGGTTATATATATATATATATATCACCAAACTGGTAACATCATCGTGGGATGACGTAATGCAGTCTTAATCACATCCAATGAGGAAGCCATCATTGGATAGGTAGCTTCTGTCGGATGCGATGCGATATATTTTCAATTTATTTATTTTGTCATTTTTAAAATTTATCCCAAAATTATCAAATATTACTAAATAAAGTTTTTTATTAATTTGATCTAAAATTTAGTCTATAAATCTTGTTATAGCGGAGATGAATAAAATTTATCATAAAATAATTTATCTTTTCTTATTTAATAATCTATCTTGATAACGAGATTTTGTATTTAAAATCAATATAAATTTAATACTACTAGAAAATTTAATTTTAGGGACGGAATTTGGGGACCGACTCTTCCGTTCCTAAATTTAGAAACGGATTACACACGGATTAGGGACGAAAAATGAAATCCGTCACTAATCCGTCCTTAAATTTGGGTACAGAAGAGTCGTGCCTGATCCGTTTCTAAATGCGGACCAATTAGGGACAGCAGGTCATCGGCATGTCATCCGTCTCCAAATTTGGAGACGACAGGTCGTCTGTCTCCAAATTTGGAGACGGGCAATTCGTCCGTCTCCAAATTTGGAGACGGATTTGGCACCGTCCCTAAATTTAGGACTTCAAAAACCGTTTTAGGGACGGTTTGGGGACGATTTTTCGGAAAATTAAGCTCTTAGTCCCTAATCCGTTCCTAATTCGTGTATAAATAATCTATTTAACCCCTCAACCATTGAGAATTGATCTAGAATCTCAAAGCGTATCGAAAGAGTTTATAGAAGGCGTCACACAGTTTATGACAATGGCGACGAATCAACAAGTTTACAAAGAAACGGGTACGTTGGTTTGTCCATGTGTGAAATGCAAGAATGAAAAATTTGTTAATGAGAGAACTGTTTGGAAGCATCTTTATTTAAGAGGATTTACCTCGAATTATTTCATGTGGTTATGTCATGGAGAAAAATTTGCACCACGATCTAGTAATGTTGTGGAAAACTTTAGGGGCACTATACATCATGATGAATTTGAGTCTTCTCAAGATGTAGAAATGAACCCCTATGTGGAAATGGTGCAAAATGTATTCCGTGAAAGAAACGAAAATATTGAAGAAGATCCGAATGAAGAAGCAAAAAGTTTTTTTGAAATGCTAGAAAGTGCTAGGAATCCACTTTATGATGGTTGTAGGAGTGGTTTATCACAGTTATCTCTGTCTGCACGTTTGATTAATTTGAAGACTGAAAATAATTTGTCTGAGAATTGCATGGATTCGATATTGCAATTAGTAAGAGATTATTTGCCATAAGATAATAATGCAGTAGACTCCTATTATGAGACAAAGAAGATAATGCGATCTTTGGGTTTATTGTCATATCAAAAGATTGATGTTTGTTAAGACAACTGCATGATTTTTTGGAGAGAGACATCGAAGATGAGTAATTGTCTATTTTGTGGAAAAGATCGGTTTTATTTAACAAAGAATGAAAAATCGGTTCCATATCGTCGTATGTGGTACTTACCAATTACAGACAGATTAAAAAGATTGTATCAATCTGTGGAGACCGCAAGCGACATGAGATGGCATGCTGAGCATTCAAGTCAGGAAGGAGAGATGTGTCATCCCTCAGATGGTGAGGCGTGGAAACACTTTAACAAGGTATACCCTGATTTTGCGGCTGAGAGTCGAAATGTCTATTTAGGTCTTTGTACCGATGGTTTTAATCCATTTGGGATGTCTGGAAAGAATTATTCATTGTGGCCAGTTATAGTGACACCTTACAACTTACCACCGGATATGTGCATGAAACGGGAATTTTTGTTCTTAACAATAATGATTCCCGGGCCTAATCATCCGAAAAGAAGTTTGGATATATTTCTTCAACCACTTATTGAAGAATTAAAAGAATTATGGAATGGAGTTCAAGCGTACGATGTCTCGAGGAAACAAAATTTTATGTTACGAGGTGCTCTCATGTGGACAATAAGTGATTTTCCAGCTTATAGTATGTTATCTGGATGGACAACGCATGGTCGATTGGCTTGTCCATATTGCATGGAAGAAACAGATGCTTTTCAGTTGAAACATGGAAGAAAGACGAGTTGGTTTGATTGTCATCGTCGTTTTCTTCCTGTTGATGATGCATTACGGCGCAACAAGAGAAATTTTAAAAGGAATGTAGTTGTGCGGAAATCTCCTCCTCCAGTTTTGACCGGCGAAGAGATTTTATATGAACGACTTCTTGCTTTGGGTATTCCGAGGAGTATAGATTGCGGAGGGAACAATCATCCGAGAATTGGTGGTTATGGAATTACTCATGTTTGATTGTCATCGTTGTTTTCTTCCTGTTGATGATGCATTACGACGCAACAAGAGAAATTTTTAAAGGAAGTAGTTGTGCGGAAAATCTCCTCCTCCAGTTTTGACCGGCGAAGAGATTTTGTATTAACGACTTCTTTCTTTGGGTATTCCGAGGAGTATAGATTGCGGAGGGAACAATCATCCGAGAATTGGTGGTTATGGAATTACTCATAACTGGTACAGGAAGAGCATATTTTGGGATTTGCCATATTGGAAAAATCTGAAACTTCGCCACAATCTTGATGTGATGTACATAGAGAAAATTTTTTTTTGATAACATCATCAATACAGTACTGAATTTCACGGGGAAGACGAAAGACAATATTAAATCACGCAAGGATCTAGAAGAATATTGCTCACGAAGGGAGTTACATATAGGTGATGACGGTAAAGCGCAAGTCCCGATATTCAGATTGTCAAATGATACGAAATATAAATTGTTGAAATAGTTGAAAGAAGATGTGAAATTTCCCGATGGCTATGCGTCTAACATTGGAAGGTGCGTTGACATTCAAGGAGGAAAGTTATTAGGGATGAAAAGTCACGATTGTCATATATTCATGCAAAGACTACTTCTGATATGTTTTTATGTTTTTCTGTAGTGTGAATATTTGTTAAATACACTAATAATACTTTAATGTTACAGATATTGGCCTATTCTTTCGAGATTTATGTTCGAGAAATCTGAGTATGGATGTAGTTCGTTGACTGCAAAATAACATAGTTACTGTACTATGTAACTTGGAGAAGATTTTTTCACCATCATTCTTCGATGTTATGGAGCACTTGACAGTTCATTTACCGCACGAAGCAGCACTAGGAGGTCCAGTTCAATTTCGTTGAATGTATCCGTTCGAGCGATTTATGTTTCATCTGAAGAAAAAAACCAAACAAAAAGCTCGACCGGAGGGTTCAATTGTGGAACAATACGTCAATGAGGAAATATCGTTCTTCACTTCATACTACTTCGAGCCACATGTTCAAACGCGGACTAGAAATCCAGACAGATATTTGGATGGTGGTGTGGCGTATTCATATCCAAAACCAGATGTTCCGGATATATTTTGCGGAATTGCTGGTAAGGCGAAAGATATATGGTTATCACAACAAGATCTCCATATCGCACATACATATGTTTTATTGAACTGCGAATATCTACAGCCTTTTGAAAGGTAAAATCCCATAATTAACTATGGTTATCACAATGACAATTTTGTTTATTGTTATAATATTTGTAGAATTTTGTTTCTTTTTATAGGACATTTGAGGATATAATGAAGAATACATATACGAACATTGATGATTCTCAGCTCCAAGAACTTAAAGAAAAAGATTTCTCGACATGGATCAGACAATATGTAAGTAATGACATTTTACATAAATAACTTTTATAATATTCTGACGATGTGTCTAAGTTAGTACATATGTACTGCAGGTTGAGATGGGCAATCACCCGTTGTGGCTACGAGATCTTGTCAAAAGACCGATTGTGAAAGTTATGAGTTGGCCTATGTATTTTACACGTGGTTATAATTTTCACACTTACGATCATGGAAAATTGAAGTCGAAGATGAATTACGGTGTATGTGTGAAAGGTGAAAGCTATTGTGCATCCGTCGATGAACCAGATTTTTATGGGATTTTAAAGGAAATTTTGCAATTGGAATATCCAGGTATAGAAAACAACTTTAAAACAATGTTATCCTTACCACATATGTCATTTTGAATATTGACTCATATTTTGATATTTTTTGTAGGTTATGTCGGTTTAAAAAGGAACTCGAAACAAATGAAGATGATATTCATGAAGATGTAGAAGAAAAAGAAGATGTGGAATTTGAATCAGAAGATTCGACGGAACAATTGTGTGACTCTGATGATGAATCATGTTAAAATGTTTACGAATTGTTTTTTATATACTTTTTAATGATTGTTTCTATTTTCTCAATGATTATATGTTTACGAATTGTTTCTCAATACGTTTTTTGATGATTATCGTCCCGATCCCGTTCTATCGTCCCGATCTATCGTCTTGATCTATCTTCCCGATCCCACTCTATCGTCCCGTTCCCGTTCTATCGTCTCGGGCTCAGTCTCCGGTCAATCGTCCCAATCCTGGTCCCGGTCAATAGTCTCGATCCCGGTCCCGGTCAATCGTCCCGATCAATCACCGATCCCGGAATTGGGGACAAAAAGTTGAACCGTCCCCAATTGGGAACGGATGAGCCGTCTCCAATTGGAGATAGATGATTTTCTACCGTCTCCAATTGGAGACGGAACAATTTCTGACGTCTCCAATTGGAGACGGAATAATTTCTGTCGTCTCCAATTGGAGACGGATTATTTTCTGTCGTCTCCAATTAGAGACGGAATATTTCCTGCCGTCTCCAATTGGAGACAGATTTTGTATCCCGTCTCCAAATTTTTTTAAACTCTCGCGCACGCGTTCCCCTCGACAGATCCCGTCTCGACGGATCCATCGTCTTCCCCTCCCATCGCCTCTCGCCGTCGCGTTCCCCACCCGTCGCCGCCTCCCATCTCCGCCTTCGTCTCCCCTCCCGTTGCCGCCTTGCGTCTCTCTCTCGCGCGGTTCTCTCTTGTGCGCCGCTCACTTGCCGCTACCGCCTCCGCAGGACTCTCTCGTCGCCGCCTCCGCGCGACTCTCTCGTCGCCGCCTCCTTGGGACTCTGTCGCTGTCGTCACACTGTGAGTATGTGTAGAACCATGTGTTGAACCGTGAATCATGTGTAGAAGCATGAGTATGTGTTGATAGTGTTGAACCATGAGTATCATGTGTTAGATTCATATGTGTATTCAAGTGCTTGTTGAAATTGTTTGTTGGATAGATGATTGGTTTATGTTGAAATCCATTTGGGATATCGATATCTATATTTTTTATAGGAATGTTGAAATTGCGAAATTGAAATGATTGGTTTGGGGGTGGTATCGTAATATTTTAATTTCACATTTCAGTATGTCACGACGCGTTGGAAGAGGCGGTAAAACGAGAAACCGCCCTCAATCCGAGGAAAGTGGCAACCTTTCGTCTCATTCCCGACATTCCAATTCAGGATATGATGATTACATGAATCCAAATTTCTTCCGAAACACTGGATCGACACAATCGGGGCAATATATGTCGTATTATCCGCAAATGCAACCACCACCAGATCAAGTACAGCATGACGATTCATTGTGATTTGTAGGTTTGGCTTTGAGAAACTTAATCATCAAATAACAACTACGATAAAAGCTGATTATGATCGGTTCTGTTACAATTGGACACATACTGATCCAGAAATTAAGCAACGATGGCAGAAATCATTTGTGGTATGTTTTAAACAATTTTTAATTTTATCAAGTAATTTAAATTACAATTTAAATTTAATTAGCTTATTATTATTTCAGCAAAAATATTATTGGAATTCCGCCATTACCGGACTAGTAAAGTCCGAATTTGAAACAAATGTGGCACTGCGTCTTAAGTCTATCGTAGGTAAATTGCACGCAGAACGATATGTAAAAGGAAAACCCAAATGGATGTCGGAAGATATTTGGGATCAGATGTGCGCACATTGGGATTCCCCAGAATTTAAGGCAAAGAGCGAGCGAGCAAGTAAATCCCGACGTTCTGATAGAGCGTGATACGGGATAAGTGTGCACATGGCAAGATCTCGTTCTTTTGCGGAAGTATACGAAGATCTGGTAAGTTTTATTCAACTTTATGTATTTATATAAAATTAACATTTTATTAAACTTTGTCTTCTTTATTTTTTTCAGGCGAAAGAGAAGGGATACGAACCATCGTATATAGAATTATTGGAACGTACGCACGTGAAGAAGTCAGATGGTTCGTGGGTGGATCCTAAGGCGAAAAGCATTCACGATGAAATTGAAAACATGGCAGCGGAATGAGTATCGCAAATTCCTCCGAGAGAAGACGGCTCACAAACTACTCTTAGTCAGGAAGAGTACAACGAGTTGTATCTCGAGGTAATAATGAAATTCTACTATAATCTAATTTCACTGTTTATAAATGTTATTAATTCTCGATATTTGTTTTACAGCAAGTTACGCCATACAAAGGTCTTATTTTCGGACTTGGAGTAATGGCCTCAAAACATTCAACTTCATCCAAAGGTAAAGAAAAAGTATCGGATTACGAGTTCCGACATCAAATGGACGAAAGGTTTCAAGAATCCGATAGTCGCGTTGAAGAAGCTCTAAAGCAGGCTGAACTATCAAGAAAGCATGTCGAACGATCAGATAGGCGAATGGAAAAGCTTCTGCGCATGATGAAAGCGCAAATGCCTAACATCGATTGGGATGCAGTTCAGAACAGTGATTCCGACCACGACTAATCGGAACGGCTTAGGATTATATGTAATCGGAACGTTGGTTATATGTACGGTTTGTAATGTTTTATGTACTAATATGTAATCGGAACGTTGGTTAGATGTATGGTTTGTAATGTTTTATGTACTAATATGTAATCGAAACGGCTTAGTTTATGAACTATGGTTATATGTATCTTTTAATGTAATCGAACTTTTTAAAATTTTAATTTTTTTTATTTTTTAAACAAAATTAGAGACGGAATAGTGTCGTCTCCAAAATTGGAGACGGGAAACTGTCGTCTCCAAAATTGGAGACGGAATACTACCGTCTCCAAATTTGGAGACATATTGTGTGGTATGTCTCCAAACTTTAGAGACCGAAAACAACTGTCCCCAATCCAGGGGACTGTTTGGGGATTACATTTTCCATCCCTAATTGGGGACGGATTGGGGACTGAAATTTCCGTCTCTAATTAGGAACGGATTGGGAACGGAAAGAATTTGGAGTCGCGCGATTGGATACTACTCCTGGTCGTTCCTAATCCGTCTCTAAACAGGTTTAGGGACGGATTAGGAACCGATTTTTCGATCCCTAAAATTAAATTTTCTAGTAGTGTAAATTTAATTAAATTTAAAATTAATTTAAAAAATTAGAATTATTCAATATTATATATAAAAAATTTAAATTAATAATTTAACTGATATAAAATATCACAAAATAATATATGGTAAAATGATAGACGACTCATATTTCGGTTGTAAGGTAAACCACCAATTATAAGGTGAAATTCCAATTATAGGAGTGTTCCATTTAGCTTCATGTACGATGTATAACATGATTTCGATGTGTCATTTTTCTTTTGGAATTTTTATAGATATTCATTCGGATATTTTATTTATTTGTTAAAAATGTATATTTCTGAAAATACCACGAATTGGTTTCGTATATTCCAAAAAACGGTGTCCATTAAAAATTCGTTTTTTAAGATATCGACTATGAAATGGTGAAATTACTTAGATATTATGTTATTATTAACAATAAACTTATCGTATTTTTGTAGTGTAATAAAATAATATATATATATATATATATATATATACGAGGAGAAGTCTTTGGTAAAGCAATGCCAAATAATTCAAATACCTATTTCCCTTGTAAAAACGACCAAAATATTCTAAATTAGGAAACAAGTATATCATTTTATAAACTACATTTGTTTGTTCTCAATTACGCAACAAAATATTTGTATATATCTATATATATATTAAATACTACAATCCACATGTTTATAAAAAAATACAATTTAAATTATTTTAAATTTAATTTTTTTACTTTTTTAGTTCATAACAATTATACTATTTGATCATAAATTATTAAATAAAATCATTTTAGATTTAACTAATAATATATCATTATACCTTTAAATTATATGTAACTTAAAAATCTTTATAATATATATATATATATATTTCGGTGCATGTGCACAAAGAGAAATTTGCTCTAAAAGGGTACATGAGTAATGCATTCAAATTGATACATATTTTTCACGTATACATTGTACATATATGTATGCACGTATATAAGTCTACATATATATGTATGCACGTACATAAGTACGTATATATATATTTATATGTATGCTATTGGTATACTACCACCGTTGTTGGCTGAAAAGTCGTGTTCTAAGACAGCACATGCTCATGTGATGGGAGGCGCGTGGGTCCACGTGATCCACTCCCTTGTGTCTGAAGCCTCTCTCTCTCTCTCTCCTCTTTCTCTCTTTAGAGAGAGAATCTTTCCATCTTCATGCAATTCCAAACACTTCCCTTCTCACTTTATATTATTATTTCCATTCATAGAGTCTGTCCTTTTTTTTTATGTATATCAATCTTTTTTATGCAATCTCTATATTATAAATTATAATTCAATATTTTTTATGAATAAAACAGGTATTGTAAAAGTTTATATGGTCGATTATTGTCTTACCATTTAGAATGAATAAATAGAACGCATAACATAGTTTTTAAAGGTTTATTAAAAAAGGTATATATAAAACAAAAAAAAATTGTAAAAATCTTAAATTTTCATAAACCATAATTATAAAATTTTAGAATCTAATTTTCAATTTTATTTTTAGATTTTTCTAGACATAAATGTGACATTTTTTTAGACAAAATAAATTTAAAAAATTGGATTTATATAAAAAATGGCATGCATTCTCATTGTTGGGAAATTAAGCTACCAAAATAAATTACACAAATTTATTTCCATAATCTTACATCTATAAATCTAAATATATATGTTTTTTTAGTTTATACAGTTTCATCTGAAAACACAAAAGAACAATTAGACGAGCCATGTGACGAGCTAACAAATCTCTTCGGCGGCTGAATTCCTCCGCCTTTGATCACATCATTCTCCGGCCGATTTCCTCCGGCGTCCACTTGCCTAATCTCCTGAAGCATGGCGGCCACATCTCTCATCATTGGTCGTTCCTCCGCCTTGTTGCTCACACACAAGAACGCGACCGCGAGTGTCTGAAACATCTCATGCATAATCGGGTCGGGTCGACCACGAAGTTTCGGGTCAAGAAGCTCACCGGGATCTTTTTTTCCGGCCAAATGATCTCTCACCCATTGAACCAAATGTGACCCTCCCGGTAACTCAGGATCCAATGGATGCTTTCCGGTTAAAACCTCTAATAATACTACGCCATAACTATAGACGTCGCTTTTCTCTGTTATACGTTGAATCGAAGCATGTTCTGCAAACATTATTAGATGGTTAAATTGACGAATATATGATTAATAATAGAAAATGTAGAATAAAAAATATCAAACTATTTATTATCTTTAAAAACCTAAATTTATGTTTTTTAACTTAAAAATATTAATTTTAAGGATATATCATAGAAAATATCAAATTTTTTAATTTTTGTCTATAAAATACAGATTATTATTTTCAATCTAAAAAAATTTAAAACTTTTACATTTTATCTAAAAACACAAATTTATCAAATTAATCATATCCATATCCAAATAAAAACACTAAATCATATTTTAACTCTTTGAATTTTTAAATTTATCTAAAAAACACAAATTTATAAAATTAATCATATCCTAGAGTTAGAGTTAATATTTTTTAAGACAAAAAAATATAAATTTAAATTTTTTTAAACTGAAAATAATAATTCATATTTTATAGATTAAAATAAAATAGTTGGATATTTTTATACTATATTGCCTTGATAATAACCATTATGAAATTGAATTTATGAATTTACCAGGAGCCATGTATCCGTATGAACCGGCTAATAGAGGTCGTTGGCTTGGTTTAGAGAAATCTCCACCGGTTATGGTTACGGTTCTGGCTAAACCGAAATCGGCTAGGTATGGTTCGAAACGTGGACCTAATAGAACATTCATCGCCTTCACGTCGCCATGTAGAATCGCCGGGACGCAATCCTGGTGGAGATAAGCCAAAGCGTGGGCCACACCCAAAACGACGTCGTATCTCGCCTCCCAGTCGGCGCCGCTACCTTTTCCGGCACCGTGAAGCAGAGAACTCAAGCTTCCGTTTGGGAGATAATCGTAGAATAAGAGCTTCAAATTACGGTTGGAACCCCAACCCAGAAGTCTAATTATGTTTTTGTGACGGATTGAACCGAGCGTGTTGATTTCGGAGTTGAATGCTCCGGTTTCCTCCGTCGACCACATCTTTTTCACGGCGAGAGTCTCACCGGAAGGAATTGTCACTCGGTAAACGACGCCGGAACTTCCGGTTCCGATGACGTTCGCCGATGTTAGGTTCTGAACAATGGCATCAATGGAGAAATCGAGTTTCTGATAAAGGGTCACTTCCCAAGAATCTTCTTCTCCTTCGAGGAGTCGTTTTCCGGCGACTCGAGCTCTGACCAGAGTGTAGATCGCGAGAAGCACGAGAACTGCACTCGCGCTGACCAGAATCGACATGGTTAATTTCATTGCTGACTTATGTCGGCTCGAGGTGTCATCAGATTGTGTTGAGATTCCTTTAGAGATGAAGAGACCTTTGTTGGATGCGAGATCGACGAGAGGAAGTTTCCGGAAGAACGGAGTGTTGGGTAATTCGCCGGAAAAGTCGTTAAAGGAGACGTTGAGAGTAACAAGATTCTGCAGATTCGCTAAGACATCCAAGTTTCCGGTAAGTCTGTTATGGGAGATATCGAGAATTCCGAGGTTCCTTAGACCGGAAAACTGTGAAGGGATTTCTCCGGTGAACCCATTACAGCTGAGATTCAAAGCAATCGCCAAAGACGAAATTCTACCCAATTCGCCGGGAATTTCACCGGTGAATGCATTATCGCCGAGATTCAATAACTGTAGACTCCGACAAGACAAGATTTCCCTCGGGATTTCACCCGAGAGTCGATTTTTCGCGAGATTAAGCTTCGTCAGTTCATTGAGCAATCCTAATCCATGAGGAAGAGGACCGGAGAGAGAATTATCAGAGACGTCGATGAATTGTAAGCTCGTGGGGAGTGTATTTGGCAATGAACCCGTGAATCCGTTGGAGTGAATATCGAGAAATTCGAGACTGAAGCATCCGGAGATCGACGGAGGTATGTTTCCGACGAGATGGTTGTCGCTTAAATCGACAAAGTTTAGGTTTTTTAAATTACCAATCTCGGCGGGGAGAGTTCCGGCGAGTCTATTACCGTTAAGTCTCAGCCTGTAAAGATTCGTACAGTTTGCTATCTCCGGTGGTATGAATCCGGATAAGTCATTGGAAAGAAGCAAAAGTTTTGTCAGATTTCGTAACCGGAAAATCTCCGCCGGAATCGAACCAGAAAGACTGTTGTAAGAAAGATCAAGAGCTTGAAGTTCTTCACATTCTGACAGACCGACAGGGATGTTACCAGTTAACTTATTGTTCCATGCGAAGAACATCGTCAAGCTTTTTAGATTCCCCATCAATGGCGGAATCTCACCGGATATCATGTTGTTATCGATCTCCAAATGTGTAAGCTTCGTACAATTTGCAAGTTCTTCAGGGATCGTTCCTGATATCTGATTAACACTGAGCTGAAGCTCTTGAAGATTCATAAGATTACCGAAACTCCTCGGAATACTTCCGGTGATGAGATTTTCCGACAAATCAATAAGCCAGAGGTCAGGACAGTTCCCGAGCTCGACCGGGATTGTTCCGACAAGATTATTCTGCCATAAGAGAAGATTCTGTAGCTTCTTAAGATTCCCAATGGTTCTTGGAATCGAACCTGAAATCGAATTCTGATACAAGTAAAGATTCTGCAGATCCGTACAGTCGCCAATTTCTTCCGGGATTGGACCGGAGAAGAGAGAAGTATACAAAGCTATTGTCTGAATACGTTTCAGTTTCCCGATCGTTGCCGGAATCTTACCGGAAAGACTCGTCTCGGCGAGGCCTAACATCAGAAGATTATCACAGTTACCGATTTCCCATGGAAGCTCACCTCTGAGATTCTTATTCCCACCTCCACGAAGAACTTTGAGATTCTTTAACTCTCCGATTCTCCTCGGAATCTCCCCACTGATCTGATTGTCGTAAAACGTGAACTCAACGAGGTCGGAGAGATTTCCGATCTCCGCCGGAATCGAACCTTCGAGATTATTCGTGTTTAGATACAACATCTTGAGTTTCTTTAGCCTGAAGATTTCCACCGGGATTTCGCCGGATAAAGAATTATCAGACAAGTCAAGAACTTCGAGCTCCGACAAGTCTCCAATCTCTTTAGGGATTGGTCCGGTAAGATTGACGGCGGACAAAATAAGAGAAGTCAGTGACTTGAGTGGCTGAAGACTCACCGGCGGCGAACCTTGCAAGTCTATACCTTTGATCTCTATCTCCGTAACTTGACTTTTGCGGTTGCATTTGATGCCAACCCATTTGCAGGGAGTGAAATCTCCGGCGTTCCAAGAAGCTAAAGCGTCGCCGGAGATGTTTAAACGGGACTTCCATGAGAAAAGAGCTTGACCCTGTTGGTTGATACAGAAAGAGGGGAAGAAGAAGAAGGAATTTACGAAGAGGAAGAGGAAGAAAGTGTGATTTGATGGCATTGGAGAAGAAATTGGAAGAAGAAGAAGAAGAGAGGATTGGTTTGGGATTGAAAAGAAGAGACGGCCATGGGATGTTTCAGTTCTTACATTTTTGTTTATAGAAATAAACAGAGAGAGAGAAGAAGTGGCAAAAGAAGATCTGGATCCCCAAAAGCACCTTCACCTTTTTCCCTTCTTATTTTTTATTTATTTATTTATTATTATTATTAATTTATTTTTTTTCAATTTTCGCATTATTTCAGTTAAAGAAATTTTATATAAGAAAAAACAGCGAAAAAAAGGGAACAGAGTTGGCTTTTAAGAAAAGTGAAAAAATTTACATTTTTTACCCGACCAATAATGAATTTTTATAATAAATAATAAAAAAACTAGAGTTTTAATTTTGTAAGAAAATTTTTTGGATGTCATTATAACATAGTAGTAGTAGCTAAACGCAAACGTAATGAATGTAATTTTTGGTAATTTCATACGATTTTAAAATCGATCGGTGAAGTTACAATCGACCAAAAACGTATTAAAACGTAGATTTTAAAATTTTGAAATTATGTTACGCTATATTTATGTTTTATTGCGTTTTGAATAAATTATTAAAATACTCTCGTATATTTCCCTTATTTCTTATCTCTTTCTATTATAATCTATATTAATCATATATATATATTGTATATTTAAATATTTATAATTTTTGTTTTATTTTATTTCAAATATTTAAAAATTATAATTAAAAAATATATTTAAACATAAAAATTAAATAAATTCTTTTCTTAATAATTGTATATTTTAATATTTTGTTCAAAACGCAACATTTCCATCATTCAAGTAAAATGAAACAAAAACGTCGCTAATCACTGACAGAAACATGTCAACCGTAAATACGAATGCAGCGTTTTTATCTGTCAAATCTGTAATTATTTTAAAATTTTTAAAAACATGTAATGATGATGTGAATAAGAAATTTCTAATTATGATGTTATACTTAACCATGCAAGAAACTTTAATAGTTTCACTTAAATGAATCTAGAGCCTACAATATCTTCAATCCGATTATTTTGATAGAATTTAAAAATTGCAAAATTTCACATAAAATATTTTAAAAAGGAAATTATTATAAGAGAAAAAGAAAACATGTTAAAATAAAATGCACCAATTTATGGTTTTGCGACCCCCACTGCTTCGGCCTCCTCCTTTTTTGATTGTCATTTTCAAGAGAAAAAATAAAAGCGATATTTATTTATTATGAATCAGTAATTTTTCTGCTAAATATAAGTTCAATTATATATATAATATTATTATATTCTATCAATGCGATATATATGCTTTTTTATAAAACTTCTAAATAAAGTTTTAGAGTTCAAATAGTTTTAAAGAATATTATGGTTTAGTTTTGATTCGACCGATTTAAATAATTATTTTTAAAATAAACATTTAAAAGTGGTTTAAAGAAAACAAATTCACTAATAGATATACATTTACAATCATATTGATATATATTATCATATGATATTACTAGTGTGGATTTTGATAGGTTTTTAGGTCAAACAAACTTGCATTCTCTTAAAAAAAATATATTTTATTAATTAATATATATTGTTTAGAGAAAAAACAAAATAAAAATTATATTTTTAAGAAGTGGGTAAATGGTGGTAATTTAAAAATTAAAAAAATAAGAAAATAGAAAAATAAGGGATCTACTTTGGGTCTGACAAGTGAGTTAAACTAAAAGAATCTAAAGAGTGAAATGCACATGCAATCGAGGAATTTATGTGAATATTAAATATTTTAATTAATCTTCCGACTGCCCATTGTGTCGGTCCGTTTCTTCTCCCGGTTTAATAATATTAATATTACATGCTAATATATACATACACTCACTTGCATCTATGCTTATTTATTTTTTACAATTATAAACTTGTTTATAAAAACGGAAATTTACAATAAAAGCAATTTTTGAAATTTATATGATAATATGCAAATAGTATAAATCGTATAAATTTTCGTACTTTATTTATTCGAGGCTTCAACTCGTTATTTTTTATATATTATTATTTTTATCATTTCATAATAATAGTGATTATGAAAACTCAAATATCACAAAACCCGCATATCATCGTTAATTCTTCATCATTTAAATCACTTATTAGAAATTGATTTTTAGGCAATATAGTAAATATACAGAGAAAGAAACTAAATTAAGATCATGAGCCAAGCATCACTATTATTGTGATATATATATACACGTGTGTATGATAAATGATTCCCACCTTCTAAATAAATGATTAGTTTAAAGTTGGCACTCTAAGTGCCGTAAATTGCAATTAAAATTGGAGATAGTAAGTATGCATACATTTCATAATTTGTACCGTTTATTGCTTTATTAAGAACAAATATTCTTTTTCATAATAAAAGTTGCATTAATGGTAACACGCTTCTTTTTCATAAAAATAGCACTAGGGGTATTCAATATATATATATTGGATTTTTATTTTTAAAGTTTATAATAAATAATTAAATGCATGATAATATCAACTTTTTCTTAAGTTGTTAATTGTTTAGATTATAATATTTTTTATTTTTATTTCATATTGTTTGATTAATTTCACTATAAGAAAATCAGGTTTTAGGGACTGAAAAATCAGTCCCTAATCCGTCCCTAAACAGGTTTTAGGGATGGATTAGGACGACCAGCAGTAATGCCCAATCGCGCGACTCTAAATGCTATCCGTCCCCAATCCGTTCCTAATTAGGGACGGATTTTTCAGTCCCCAATTGGGGACGGGCAAGTGCCGTCTCTAAAATTTGGAGACGGATTCTGTTTTCCGTCTCCAAATTTAGCAGATATAATATTATTGACGCTATTCTCATATTCCTTCTGATTTTATCAACGAATCCTTCGATTCCGATTCCAGCAAGGAGAACCAGATTCCTCCTTCCGTCTTTTCTTCGCTCAAATCTCCACTGTCCATCGTACAAGGTCATTTAGTTGCAAAAAGAAATGAAACAAAGGAATCTGCGATATTGATAAAAAGAAGAAGAAGAAGATTAAAATACCTTGTTACAATCAAGGCCAGCAACGGCGGATTCGAGCTGGGGGAGCTTCTCGGTAGCAGCGGCCATGGATGAATAGGGATGAGAGCTTCGGATCCACAGAAAATCTGAGAGAGAGAGAGAGATTGACATATAAATTCCGTCCCCAATTTAGGGACGACATATAAATTTCGTCCCCAATTTCCGAAAAATCATCCCGAAATCGACCATAAAACGGTTTTTACCGTCTCCAAATTTGGAGACGGATGACGTGTTCGTCTCCAAATTTGGAGACACGAGAAACTTTCGTCTCCAATTTAGAGACGACTTACTTATCCGTCCCTAATTGGTCCGCAATTAGGGACGGATTAGGCACGACTCTTCTGTACCCAAATTTGGGGACGGATTCGGGACGGATTTCATTTTTCGTCCCTAATCCGTGTATAATCCGTTCCTAAATTTAGGGACGAAAATGTCGGTCCCCAAATTCGGTCCCTAATCTTGAATTTTTTAGTAGTGTTTTAAGTTTTATATTAATCATATCATACGTTATTAAATAAAATTTATTTGATTGATTTTTTAAACATGAATTTTAATTATAAAATAAAATATATCAATGTTTTAAATTATATTTTTAATAAATGTTATACACGTTTATTATTATTATTAATGATGTTTCAAAGAAATATTTGTTATTTTTATTTAGGATTATAATTTTTGTTAATATTATTAAATAATATTTATAAAAAAACAAAAAGATTGAAAATTTTGTTAGAGTGACAAAAATACTGTTCACTTCGCAATTAGCATCACGCAAGGATATATATATATATATATATATATATGGAATTATACATTTTTCTTTCATTAAAATTGGATGTTAAAGAACAGGAGATATATAACTCATAATACATTAATTTTGAATATTTAAAAAATAATAACTTATCATAAATTTAAATATTTATAAGATTAGTGTATATATATATAACATCTATAACTATGATTATACTTTATAATGCATATATATCTTAATTTAAATATCTCAATTGTAGATTAATTTAAATATCTCAATTGTAGATTAAAATATAAAATAGAAAATATGTTATATCGCGTTGTTATATATTGGTTAAAATATTAATATTAACTTATAAATATAATGAAATAAATTTGAATTATCTTTTAATTATCATTAATTTTATTGAGTAAAATCGATAGGAATATTAAATTCGACTAACTAATCGTTGCTTCGATGTGAATTCTCATAGTGGATAATATAAATATAATTATTCTATAAAGAATTCATTATTAAAAAATTAAAAAAAATAATGATTTAAAGGTCGGATATGTTATAAAAGCAACATATGATGAGTTAAATGGAATGGTCCATTGGAAAAAAAAGGAAAAAAAAAACCAAAAACCAACAAACAAGAAGGAAGTAAAGAGACAGCAAAAGGTATAAGAGAAAAAACAAATACCCAACTGGATTTTGCCATTCTTGTGAAATTCTCATAAATGGTCCATTTTCTTTTTTAACAAATAATTATTTCTAAATTTTCATTGTTTAACATCTAATTAATAATAATAATAATAATAAAAATAAGATGGATCTGGATCTAAATCACATTTTGATTAGGTCAGAGATCTCATCACATGAGAGGAGGACAATAGGCTAACACATGTGTATGCTTATGAATATTATTGATTAGAAGTCATTTAGTGGCTTAATCAGCATTATGTGAATGTTAAACGACAAAAAGGAATCTAATCTATGATGGACAATTTTTATTTATATTATATTATATATATATTGTTTGTATTTTAAATTTCTTTTGGAACAAATTTAAAAAATATATATACCGGTTCCTTGTGAGGAACAGACTGACCAGCAGAAGCAAGAATGTAATTGGCATTAACAGACAAGTGTGTGAAATTAAGAAAAGGGTTTGGATTAAAATTTACATTATTATTATTACTATTATTTGTTAATTCGAGCGATCCAAGGCATATATATATATAATATATATATATTGTATTGGTAGAGATGGTTTATTCTGTCTCATGGGTAACCATGTTATTGCACCTTCATTGGTTGCCCCAATCATGCATGACTGCATCTTTGTCCTAAGAAGACAAATATATATATATATATATATATATTATACAAAATAATAAGCTTAGATAAAATATAATTAAGAGTAGGAAGGTAAGAAAACGAGAAATAATACATTTTTTTTTTCAAAATAGAGGTGTGTTCCACCAAAAAGTAAAAGTGTTAAAAAAGTTAGAGTTGAATATGAATACAAATAAAATGATAATATTTGAATTATTTGTATATAAATATGTTAATTATTTATTATATATGTATATATGTTAAATTACAATGATCTAATTACGAACAATAAAAAAATATCTTAAAAACTTTACAAAATGTATACCATTTTAGCTTAATCTTATATCCATTTTGATGCAACATGTTGCATCAAAGTACTTATTATGGATAATGGGAAAATGAATCATTATGACAAATAATATTTTTCTTAAACGAATGACAAATTTGTAATTTTTAGATGTCTACAATTATATATTTTTGTGGTTTTAAAACTCGAACACGACTTTAAACTTCAAAATAAAATCTTTTAATTGTTATTATTATTTCAATATTCGAGATGCATTTCGGGTATTATTGATTATTTGTCCATCTTTAAAATAATGATAAATTTTAATATTATCTCTAAATTTCAAAATTACACGAATTTAATTACTTTTTTACAACAAAAAATATAATATAAAAATTCTGAGTCTTAAAAAAAAACATAACTCTTTGGGTTAGCCTAAAAATTAATTCATGTGTAACTTGAAATGGTAGAAGTTAGAACCATATAAAAATACACGTATATGTATATGTATATGTATATGTATATATATATATGTATATGTATGGTATGGTATGGTTATGATATGATATGAAATGGGTCCAAGATGGTCCTAAGAGGGGAGCCATCATACGGACCTTTTGGGGTGACAGCAACCACACGTGCTCACTCTTTTAGCCTATGGATTTGCACACCTAATCCATCATATTATTTTTGCTTTTTATTTTACTTTCAAATTAATTTCATGCATGCAACTAAACTATAATTTACATATTTATTTATATTTTTAACAAATAATAATGCTCAATTATTGAAAATATTTTATATGCCTCCAAAGCAAGTCTTGTCACCTGTTTTATCATCCCCTTTGAAAAGATATTCTCTTTCTTTTCATTTATCATTGTATTTTACATCATTTCCCCTCTCCCTCCCATTATTATACAAGACAAAAATTTACTTTTTTTTCGATAATTTTTTACTTTATATAATAATATATATGCGTAATCTAATTATTCATAAATTAAAGGCTATGTTTATAAAAAATATATTGATTATTAGAACATAAAACTAAAAATATTAAAGTAATATTTAAATAATATTTTGAAAAGAAAGATTCGATATGTGTTATTTAAGATCAAATAGATAGTATGAATTGTTTTTAAAATATTTCAAATATTGAATATATATTTTAACAAAAAACTTATAAATCTTCAATATCATCCACTAATTACCCCTCAAGTCTATTTTTCTTTGATAGAGAATAGTTAATTCTCATTCCTTAAACACAATTCCCTAATTATATATTATCTAAAGTTATATATATATATATATTATAGTACTCCACCAAACGGTAAAATTATACAGTTGTCTAACAATATTCACCACAAATCCTAATGCGATTTAACTACCACGAAATAAATAAAAAAGATTCAATATATTAATATTGTTGGACATTAATCTCCAATAACTCTATTAATATACATTGTATTATGTATTTACTTTTTTTTTATCTCGGCTTTTCCCCCTTTCCGCTTGTTTATTTTTCGTTTTTCCTCTGAATTTCTTTTTTCCCACTTTCAATATTATTTTAATAATTCGAATACGAAATTTCGCCTAACCATGATTAATTTCATGGAGATTTCAGCCTTTAATTGCTTTTTGATTTCTTTTTCATTTTTACCATGGCTTTTGTAAAAAGAAAAATAAAGGGTGTATACATATAATATATAATTAAATTGGGAGATTAAAGAAACCTAAACACTAATCTTTTGTGTCTCTTCTAAACTAAGATATCTTAGTGGAGAAGATGGGCTTTTGCTTTCAACATAATTATTTGTTTTAAGTTATAATTTAATCAAATGGGCCTTTTAATGTTATGTGTCATTGTACTTAAATAAAATTATTTACAATAATAATAATTATAATAATATAAAGTCCATATTAGATGGTCAAATCAAATATTCCTTTTCCATGTTTTCCCTTGTTTTCAGGACTCGGGTTCCCCGCTCAACATTTTTTTATATTTAAAAGTTTTTATAATGTTCGGACTTTTCCTAAAACAAACATGTAAAAAAATCATACTATATAATTTCCATATATAATTATAAATAATCTAAATTTTAAAACCAAATTTTTTTATTGATTTAAATTCAAATTCATTATCATTGTAGCGAAATATGATTTCTCATGTCGATTTTTTTATGTGTGCATTTAAAGATTAAATCTAGACATAAAACTATTATGTTATATTGTCTTTTGTCTTATACGAATTATAAAATTTTGAATAATATAATGTAGTAATTAAAAAAATCAAGTTTTTTATATATTAGTAAAATAAAATGTGTGTAGATTTTGGAACATAACACGTAGAGTCCTTGTCTTAACTGAGAGCCTTTGCTTTTAAAAAAAGGATCACCACTTGCAATTCGAGGATTATTATATTAACGGT
Organism: Gynandropsis gynandra; assembly: GCA_036759665.1. Classification (NCBI taxonomy): domain Eukaryota; kingdom Viridiplantae; phylum Streptophyta; class Magnoliopsida; order Brassicales; family Cleomaceae; genus Gynandropsis; species Gynandropsis gynandra. The sequence continues at coordinate 804,662 of CM071869.1, forward strand.
CAAAAATTTGAATGCTAAAGCATGCTTGCTCTTAGTTTTTTTAATAATCAGTCAATATTATAAAGATAATCAGAGACCTAATTGTGTATTATTGTGATAATCTTGGTTAAAAGTAGGTCAATACTACAAAGGGTACATTAGTCAATATTACGATATTGGGACAATATCGGACCCAAATATCATGTTACATATGGCAGTGAACTGTGTTTTAACAGTGAAAATGTTCTTAAAAAATAAAAGAGAATATATAAGATAAATTATCAATGACAAAGCAAACCGAGAGAATTAAGTAATTCAGATAAGAATAAATAAATATATAGATGGGGATTTCAATCTCAAGTACTTGTCTTCGGCTCTGCTGTGACCGCAGACCATTCTCCGGTGAATTTAGGTATAGATATTGCGGCTAGCCTAGAGTTTCCGACATGGTTCTGACCGGAGATAAAAGATATCACCTTTACATCGGTGGTTAGTGATAAAATATCCCAAAAATATGTATTATACGAAATCAGTTTCGAATTCTAAGAAAAAAAAATCGAAATTGTAGGTTCGGATCGAATAATAAAATTATTAAATTCGTAGATTCCGATTTTTCACTTTTATAAACGAATTAGTCGATTATATATATAAATATATGAAAATACTATTAATTTGTATGATAATTATAAAAATATAAATATTATTAGACTTTGGTATGTGTTGATATGATCCGATTATATATGTTAGAAAAAAAAAAGAAAGAAATTCTTTAGTTTTTTTTCTCCGGCTACAACCATACCATAAATTGTTAAAGCTTCCATAAAAGCCAGACTCAGCAATAAAGTACCTCGTATTTTTCCTTCTGCCTCAGGTTAGACTTTTAACACGAATGGGTATGAATCGGATATCCAAAACCATCTCGAACTAATATATATCATAATATAAAAAATTATTCGGATTTAGATATTCGTGGATATCCAATTTATTATTCAAATATCTGAATTTCGAACCTCCGTATATTACGTGTTCGAATTCATATACAAAATTAACTATCCGTTCTAATATTTCTGTGTCCACCACCTTTACTAGTGGCCCGAATTAGCCTGCCCGGAATGGATCGGGCGTGATCATACAATATATATGTACATACAGGGACTCGAACCATGGATTGCCAATTGACCACTAGACCAAATGAATTGATATTGGGGTCAGCAGTTTTCTAAGGCAGGACTCAAGCTAATGACCAAATTGCATCCTCCATAGATGCTAAAAAACCTTCGGAGACATTATCATCATCATCATCATCATCGACATTTCTTTTTACTAGGATTGATGAATCCATGTCAGACAGAATGAGAAAAGCTCTGAGATCTTTATACATGGGGAAATGAGTTTTTCGAGGTTGCAAAGTAAGTTCATCTTCCGAAAACTCTTAATACCGAAGACGTTAGAGCGGAACTAAGGAACTTCATGCCGGCTGATCCACCCGGGAAATAGGAAATACAGTAGTAACCCAATGCAAGTATCTGTTGATTCAAAGACAATTGAATGAACAGACTATCAGCATAGTTCTAAAACATTAGCTTTAAAGCTTGTTTTGACCCGTAACGAAAGAAAAGATCGAAATAATAGTTCCTGCTATTCTATTGCAAATGATGTGTTATGTAATACTATTATAGGTTTGCTGTATTTCAAGATATAACCAGGCGAAAATGCAATTCACAATCCGCCCACTATCCTAATTTATCAATCCTATTTTGTGATGCCATGCTGAAGATATAATCTGACTTCAGATAATTGCTTGAGAACAATGATTTTCAGAAAAAAAACATAAAATCCAATGGAAATCATGTTAGAAGCAACAATTTGAAGGTTAAAGAAAGCGGCGGGTGGACACCCAGCGCCTAGACGGTATCTAGGTAGACTAGGCAGAGATATATATCTTATTTTTATTTGATATAATTATCATATAAATATTTAATTCCAAATATTTATAAGTACATAATTTTATAAAAAAACACATATAAATAAAATTTATTATTATAAAAAAATTATAAGTATTAAATTCAGGATGACAAACACTATAAAACAAACAAAATATAAAAAATGGATGTCGAGTGAGGAAGATGTTTGACCAAGACAAGGGCTAAGGGCCAAGGTGACGATGAATGCGAGAGATGAAGCCAATGGTGTAGATGAAACAAATATGAAAATGAGAAATGAAGGCGATGACAAAAGATGAAGGCGATGACAAAAGATGAAGACGATGACAACATTCGAGAGACGATAAAATATAAGAAAACAAGGATGAAGGCAAAGACGAGAATGAGATACGAATACGAGGACAAAAGACTCAGATGAAGACAATAAACAATGCAATATATAGAAGAAGAAAAATAAAATGATGATGACAAAGTCGATAAAAGATAAACGCATGGATACGGGTCATTGTTAGTTTTTTTCTTTAGTTACCAAAACGATGTAGTTTTGACGTCACTTTTTTTTAAAAAAGGCCGCTTAGAGATTAATCGGGCGGCCAGGGAGCGCCCAGCGCCTAGGCGGATGCCTAGAGGGATTTTTAGAGCACTTTGTACACATGGAAAGGAAAGTTCGACACATTGGAGGGATGGGAAATGTAAAGAAAGATGAGTTTTTTTTTTACCTGCAACACAGAGAAGAGAACCGAGAGGATGTAGCTATGGAGAACCATCGAGACGTAAATAGTACCAACCATCGTGCCAATGAAACCGAGCGTGAAAGGAAGCCTCTGGAAGAAAAAACCAGGGAGAATTTAGAAAGGGATAAATATGTACTTACTAGTGACATTCAGACAATAACATAAACATGATTATGGTTAGGATAATACCTCTTTTGATGACATATGAGCAAGTTGATTTTGTGGGCCACGAAGAGCAAAGAACGAACCGATAATAAATCCACACCCGAGGGTGAAACATATGGCAAATTTCTGAGGCATAATCACCATGACCGGAAGGAACATTGTAAATGCGATGAAGATAAAGAAAACACCAGTTGCAAGAAATAGACCAAAATACATCAGTGCTTTCCCTGAAGGCATACTGCTGGTCGCTGATTGAAGGTTACCAGGTAGATCTCTAACTCCTTTTGAAACCCTGAAATTTTGTGAATTGATAAATCATATTCACATTCAATCATGAAATGAACAAATTAAGAAGTTTACTTATAGATCGATGATCATCATACAATTAGACAATCATCAATATATGGCCAGATACAATTCCTCAAGCAGCAAATTATCATATATTTTTTTTATTTGAGATTTGTATTCATATTCTATCACAATTTTATAAGCACATAACAGATATCAATCTTACAATGTCCATCAAAATCCACTAATAGAAGACACTTTTTTATGATTCATAACAATGTTCAAGGAAATTTGTTAACCTAAATGTCCAAAGGGATCTATAACTCTGAATCACCACCAAAGTATTCAAGAGTACGCAAATTTTTCATCAACAAATCTGCCAAACTAGCTCCTCTCCACCATAACCGGATTTGAATTCTTAGTCTACTTTACTAATTCACTAACACCCTCCCAAATTTCATCATGACTTCATAAGATAAACCCCAAATTCGAAAAGAGATCTACGGCTTACACACTGAAGGTTCCAGAAACAGTATCATTGGCAGATCTGACGGCAGATTCGATATCAAATCCAAAGCTTCCGCTTCCTCCGGCATCCACATCTTGCGAAGCAGCGTAAGAATTCCAATCGGCGAGGAGAGAAGTCCCGGTTTGCTGCTTATCCGGCAGCTGATCACCGGTGCTACTTCCTCCGCTCATCGAAAACCACCCTTGCATCTTTGGGTTTCGAGATTTTCCAGGGAAAACAAACAGCGAAAATGCAATTCACAATCCGCAGCAATGGTTTGATGAGAAGAAAGGATCCCCTGAGAAGAAAAAGCCAGATCGAGCAATTACGTTGATCCACAAATACGGCACCGTTTCAATTGCTCTTTCCAAGGGCGTTTTCTCATTCCATATCAAATTTAAAATCTTATTATAAAATACGACTTTATGATTTAATATGAAGAATACACGTATACAAATCTAATCGAAAAAAACTAGAAAAAAGATATTTAATACATGTGTTTTGATATTTTTGTTAGTAAAATGATATCTATTTAGAAAATTGTGAGAGAAAGAGAAACAATTTCGAGGTTGAGAGTAATTTTTATTAATGGATATTAGGGATGGGAAAAAAACCCGTATTACCCGTCCCGTCCCGAATCCGCAAAAAATTATTCGTACCCGTGGGTGCGGATTCGGGTAATTTAATTTTGTTACGTGCGGGTTCGGAACGGGTTTTTAGTTTCATAGACGGGTACCCGTGGGTACCCGCAAAAAATTATATATTACCCCTGATTTTAATGTTTATTACGTAAATGCCCTTGAAACCCTAACCTAACCTTCCTCTTTCACACAGATTTCGCCTTCGCCTAACCCTTGCAGCCTCCTCCTTCCATTCAGCCTCTGGAATCGCCTCCCCTCTCGATAGACCGTCGCCGCTCTCCTCCTGGTCGACCGACGGCCCCCGCCCGACGCTCCTCGCCGCCTTGGAATCGCCTCCCCTCTCTTCTCTTGCTGGACCGACGGCAAGCTTCCAGCTCCAGCCTCCTCTCTCTCCCCTCTCGATAGAATCGCCTCCCCTCTCCTCTCTTGCTGGACCGACGGCAAGCTTCCAGCTCCAGCCTCCTCTCTTGCTTGACCGACGACAGATCCTCTCTTCTCTCTCCCTCTCGATAACATTTGCTTCATCGACCGCCGCCCGACGATGCTCG
>CM071869.1:815031-1010667 GCA_036759665.1 Gynandropsis gynandra
TTTTACATGTTGAACTTCTCATATGTAAAAACATTTAAAATTAATATTTTAAATAATAAAAAATTTAGTGAAAAATGTTTAGATGGAGATTTAAGGTGATAAATGAGGTGATTTTTTGTATTAAAAAATAAAATAATAAAAAAATTGGTTGATGAGGTGGCTTCACCAAAAGCCACCATTTGCAAGAACTTCACCAAAAGCCACCATTTTTTAGTCCTTAGGGATGTAAATAATGTATTACTTTTCTTCACATGATCTCTAAGATCTGAGGTGATGACTGTTTCATCCTAAAGTTGGAAACGACCATATTGGTTTATTGAAACATTTTTCATACAATTGATGGTCAAGCATTTTAAACTTACATGTGTCTCCCTCTTCGTCTTCGTCGAGATATCAAGTTCTTTACCTTAAGGAACAAGACGAAGAAGTGGAGGTGGAGGAGGAGCTTCGAGATTGGCTTGCCAATCGTCAAAAGTTCGTCTACCAATGATAAGCTAGAACTCGAATTGTATCATTCGAGTATTGATACAAATCATTCAGGAAGACGGATGAGGAGAAACAAGTCTATACCTTCTCATATGTAAAAGGGACAACTTAATCAGTTGGAATCCAACTTTCATTTGAAGATCCAACATAAGGAGAAACGAATCCATCATCTTCTTTGGATTATCAGAGCTTAGATACAAAGGTCGTTTGATAGAATTCGAAGAGGAGATCGACATGAGTGTGAGGTTTTGATTTGAAGAGTAATGGAATTTATTGGTTATGGTTGATCTTGGATTAGGTTCGATTCGACGACGGCGAGAGCTCCATCTTGTAGAGATGAAGAAAACATGAGAAGAAGTCAGTTGAACTTTTAAGAGACGAAACATGTTTTATTTTTTACTTGTCTAATTGTTTAATTTTTTGTATATTGAACTTTTTAGAGATAAAAAACGTGTAAATTGAAAATTTTATTTTTACTCATTTAATTGTTTAAGTTTTTACATGTTGAACTTCTCATATGTAAAAACATTTAAAATTGATATTTTAAATAATCAAAAATTTAGTGAAAAATGTTTAGATGGAGATTTAAGGTGATAAATGAAGTGGTTTTTTGTATTCCAAAATAAAATAATAAAAAAATTTGGTTGATGAGGTGGCTTCACCAAAAACCACCATTTACAAAAACTTTTATATACATGATTTCTGAGTGAAACTAAAAAATTTTAATGATATATACAATAGTACGGAAAAGAGAATCATTTGGAATTGAGATTAGTTAATTGATTAGTGAGAATTTGTTGTGCATTTAACTTTATGAAGCTATTAATCTCATACTTAATTTTTATATATAATAAGATAATAAATCGAGTTTTTACCTTATAAGATACATACAGACATAATCTGAGGTTACACATTTGACATTACAGTAACAAAAACAAACACCATGAACTAAACTCCAAGAACATCATAGTACTTTCAAGAGTTGAACCTCAAAGACCAAAGGCTCGTTCGAATGAGCCAAAAGGCTACGACGTGGTCCAAACTGCATTTACAAACATCACACCAGGGAAATACGATAAAATTGGTCGTTTTCGCACCTATATAACGTAGTATATAACGGTGATAGAACATGAATATAAAGCCATTGTACCTCCTCGGGGATTGGCTTCAATGTATCGTTTATATACCCGACTGATGGAGGAATTAGGGCTCGACGCTTTCCTGGATCAAAGATGTATGTGATAGGAAGGAATAGAATGTTGATTACGGTACAAAAGATTATGGTTTCTCTGGTTTTATACCTCCAACTTTCATGCCCACCAAGACTTCCTTCAAGCCTCTAATGATCTGTCATGTAAATACGCTTATTCGTATCGATTATTATTATCACATAATACACAAATAGTCAAGATGTGGTACAGTAGATTTGAATGTTGTGTGGTGGAAAAGTACTTGGTTTTCATCCAAACGAAGTTTGACAGGGGAGCTCTCACCACTAAATTGGTCCACGGTGCTGAACTTGAGACATGAAAAGGGTTAAAAGATGCCAATGAGGTATGGAATTTCACACATTTTCCAATGAAAAATTGACGGGTCCATGATAATTTTGAATGAAATTTAATGACCTATGAACAAAATATCCATTCGCACGTCTGCAAACATAGTTCACCTCAACCAGATCACCTTCGTGAGCTTCTTGTCCTTCCCCTTCAAGAATTTCTGAACGGGATAATCAAAAAGTAAGAATCCAATACACATACATGCGCAAAAAAGGTATCCATAATTTCCTTGCTCATTTCGACAAATATCCAGATCCTCATCCCGTTAGAAACTCACTTGTGCCTGGCAATGATACAGTTTCTCATCAAGATAATATATGCGAGAACCTTGCCACACCATGGTTATTGTAGGGTTTAAGCAAGTGTCAAGAATAAACCATCTAAACGGATCACTTAAGCTCAAGTGATCTACCTTGTGTGAAACCATTAAAAAAGTACTCTGGAATTCATCCTAGATCCTGCAATCATCAAACAAAGCAGCAGAATCTGCTCATAGTGATAGTACCTTGAATCCGGACACCACTTGGGAGCTTCAAAGTCCTGGATTCTTCAATCATCAAACAAAGTACACCCATGATGAGATACTTAACCCAAGAACTATCAAATATCCGATCAAATTAAATAAATTTCCCATTTCCATCATATTGAAACTTCATTCAACTCATAAGAGAAAATACAATAGTTTTCTAATTTTCATGGAATTTCAGAGCGTTGAAACGGATGATTACTTCAAACACATTGAAGGCATTATTTACTTTACTCAACTGTTTCCTCTTCTCATATCAATCAAGCCAAACATGACAACGATCATAAGAGTGCAGCTATCGGAATTCATGGCCTAAGAGAGCTCATTTCGAGCGATAGGAAGACTGAATGACAGACATTCTTTACCTAATCACTTCAGGTTCTTTCATTTCAGGAACCGGTGCCGCCAAACCAGGAAGATCAAAGAGCGGCAAGACCGAACCAAACCCAGCGAACTGCAGAAACATCCTCCGGGAAAACTCTACAGCCTTAATCGATGAGAATCGAACACGAACCATTCCCGAAACGCCGTTCATAGTGTTCGATACACTGCTTAATTCAAATCCGAAAAAAACAAAATAAACAATCGAAACCTAAAATCTATAACGAATCATTTGAATCTCACCTCGGAGGCAAGAAGTAACGAGGAAGAAGATGCACGATCTCCATTGAATCTGTCGCCGTTGATTATGGCTCCTCTTCTTCGGTTCGTGGATAAGAAGACGCGCGGTGATTTTTTTTATTTTCTCTTTTCATATTGTGTGGAGGAGAGAGAGTGAGAAACTTGGATGGGGTACACGCGCAACCTTGGCGCGTGACAGTTTCATTTTCAAATGTTAGAAGGATCTAGAAACCCTAGGGTGCCCACTATATAATCTGCATTTCCACTACGATAACCGTCCTCGTTCTGCTTGGAAAGAGAAAAGCCCTAGTTCATTTGTCTTTATTTACTCGTCCATCTTCCTCCGCTAAACCCTAGCGATCGTTGTGCTGCGGAAATGGCGGACACTGAAACGTTTGCCTTCCAGGCAGAGATCAACCAGTTGCTCAGTCTTATCATCAACACCTTTTACAGCAACAAGGAGATCTTTCTCCGTGAGCTCATCAGTAACTCCTCCGATGTTCGTTCTCTCTTCCTTTTCCTCTATATATTTATGTTTATATTGGACTTTTATACCTGCTCGAATAATTTTGTTCATGGATCTGAGTGTGAATGTTGAGTTTTTACGATCGTGCATAGATCTGAGGGTGAATATTGAGTTTTTGCTGCGGAAATGTAGATATCTGTTCCTTAGGTCGTTTGTTTGATGATTTTAGTTGTTAGTTTTTTTGTAGCCGAGAGAAGTGTGGATCTGTAGAATTAAGTTTTCACAATTGGGTTTGTAGTGCGGATTATTTGCCATGTTACAATGGGATTCAAACAAAATCCGAGTCGAAATGTGGATTTATTTTTACGTGTTAGATACTTGGTGTTGGACAGTAATCTAACAATTGTAGCATTAAGTTGCTTTTATTGTGGTTTTGCTCTGAGGTTGTCTTGAAATTGATTCTTCGACGTCGGTATTTGTTACCTTAAAGTACTCTTCGTTTCTTGAGAACAGGCTCTGGACAAGATTAGGTTTGAGTCATTGACTGACAAGAGCAAGCTAGATGCTCAGCCAGAATTGTTCATTCACATCATCCCTGACAAGACCAACAACACCTTGACTATCATCGACAGTGGTATCGGGATGACCAAAGCTGGTGAGTTTTCATATCTAAGAGCAAGAAGATTTTCAGCTTGTTTTAGCTAGGTCATTTGGTTATACGTTTCTGATGTCTTTTTGTTGCGTTATACAGATTTGGTCAACAACCTCGGTACAATTGCCAGGTCTGGTACCAAGGAATTCATGGAGGCATTAGCTGCTGGTGCTGATGTGAGCATGATTGGGCAATTTGGTGTTGGTTTTTACTCAGCTTACTTGGTTGCTGAGAAGGTTGTTGTCACAACAAAGCACAATGATGATGAACAATATGTATGGGAGTCCCAAGCCGGTGGGTCATTTACAGTGACCCGAGACACCTCTGGTGAGAACCTTGGTAGGGGAACCAAGATGACTCTCTACCTCAAGGAAGACCAACTAGAGTACCTTGAGGAGCGTCGTCTCAAGGACTTGATCAAGAAGCACTCTGAGTTCATCAGCTACCCGATCTCTCTATGGGTTGAAAAGACAATTGAGAAGGAGATTTCTGATGACGAAGATGAGGAAGAGAAGAAGGATGAGGAAGGGAAAGTTGAAGAGGTAGATGAGGAGAAAGAAAAAGAGGAGAAGAAAAAGAAGAAGATTAAGGAGGTTTCTCATGAATGGTCAATTGTGAACAAGCAAAAGCCCATCTGGATGAGGAAACCTGAAGAAATCACCAAGGAGGAATATGCTGCCTTCTACAAGAGTCTTTCCAATGACTGGGAAGAACACTTGGCTGTTAAGCATTTCTCGGTTGAAGGACAACTTGAATTCAAAGCTATCCTCTTCATCCCGAAGAGAGCTCCATTCGATTTGTTCGACACGAAGAAGAAACCTAACAACATCAAGCTCTATGTTCGTCGTGTCTTCATCATGGACAACTGTGAAGAAATCATCCCCGAGTACCTCGGCTTTGTAAAGGGTATCGTCGATTCTGAAGACTTACCTCTCAACATCTCAAGAGAAATGCTTCAACAAAACAAGATCCTCAAGGTTATCCGTAAGAATCTGGTAAAGAAATGCATCGAGTTATTCTTCGAGATCGCTGAGAACAAAGAAGACTACAACAAATTCTACGAGGCCTTCTCCAAAAACCTCAAGCTTGGCATCCACGAGGATTCCCAAAACAGGACCAAAATCGCTGAGTTGCTCCGTTACCATTCCACCAAGAGCGGTGACGAGTTAACGAGTCTCAAGGATTACGTAACGAGGATGAAGGAAGGACAGCAAGACATTTATTACATCACTGGTGAAAGCAAAAAGGCCGTCGAGAATTCTCCTTTCCTCGAGAAGCTGAAGAAGAAAGGTTACGAAGTTCTTTACATGGTTGATGCCATCGATGAGTACGCAGTCGGGCAGTTAAAGGAATTCGAGGGGAAAAAACTCGTGTCTGCCACAAAGGAGGGACTGAAACTCGAAGAATCCGAGGATGAGAAGAAGAAGAAAGAAGAACTCAAGGAGAAATTCGAAGGTCTATGCAAAGTGATTAAGGATGTTTTGGGAGACAAGGTGGAAAAGGTTGTCGTGTCTGACCGTGTCGTGGATTCCCCGTGCTGTTTGGTGACCGGAGAGTACGGATGGACAGCTAACATGGAGAGGATCATGAAGGCTCAAGCTTTGAGGGACAATAGCATGGGGAGTTACATGTCTAGTAAGAAGACAATGGAAATCAACCCTGAGAATGCAATCATGGATGAGTTAAGGAAGAGAGCCGAGGCCGATAAGAACGATAAGTCGGTTAAAGACTTAGTGCTTCTTCTATTCGAGACGGCTTTACTGACGTCGGGATTCAGCTTGGATGATCCGAACATGTTCGGGGGTAGGATCCATAGGATGCTGAAATTGGGTCTGAGTATTGATGAGGATGCTGGTGAGGCTGAAGCTGATATGCCTGCACTTGAAGATGATGCTGAGGCTGAAGGTAGCAAGATGGAGGAAGTTGATTAAGCTTTTTGATTATCTGATTCTGAGGGTTTTTAAAACTTTTTTTATTTCTTTTTATATTGTTATGATGCAATCCTCTTTTGGTTTTGTAGCTTTGGATTTTCGCTAAACTCTTTTATCGCTTAATCGCTATTATTCTCTATTTTGTTTTTATTCGTCATCTAATTTTGTGCTAATTTTAAAAATCCCATTTTAGTTTTACGTCTATCGTTCTTTAAAAAATAGCTTAAAAAATATATCTATATCGGTTAAAAACACTATAAATGGTTGAAAATTGTTTTGAAATTTGTAGTCTAAAGAAGAACACAAGGACAATAATTATGATTATCTTAGAATTTGGAAATGGTCGAAAAACAAATTATTTCTGCCGGAACGCAATCGTACGATAGGGAAAGTATGTACAGTGCAATTGGGGCAAATAAAAAACGAACAACAAAGTGTGCAAAAGGCAACAAAAGAAGATATTCTTTCAACACAACAACAAAACAATCAGACAACAACCAAACCTCTCTCTCTGTCTGCTTCATGTATCTTCCACCTGCGAATTGAACACAAAGCTCGGAAATGTCGTAGTGATATCCCTGTCGTACACCGTGGAAACAACGTTAACGTTAACGTTACGATACGAATAAAATGTCTATAACTAGAAAGAAAACACGCGCGTACACAAACCATTGATCAACTTACTTGAGATACTGAAGAGTCATATTCTTTAAAAGAGATGGATGCCTCAAAACAAGGCTTCTCCATTCTTCCTTATCTATCCTTCCATCGTGCTTCGTATCAGCTTCTTCGAATGTCTATCACCAAATTCAAACCTCACTTTTTTACCATCGCCCGTAAAAAATAGCATTATTACGGGTAAATGTAATCACCTTGTCGATTATACTCTCTATGACTTCATCAGATAAGTTCATCCCTGATTCGGCAAGTGTAGCCACCACCATTTGTTTCACCTCTTGTCTCTCGATGAATCCTTGCTGCTTTAGATCGTATAATTGAAACGAAACTGCAAAAAAGTCTTCTTTTTTCAATAAAATGCTGAGAAATGTCACGAGAATTCCGTTTTAACTTAAGGACGTACATTCGATCTTATCTTCTATTGGCGCATTTGGGTGAAATACAGAGAGAGCGCGTGCAAATTCCTCAAACCCCAGTATTCCATTGTGCTTTGTGTCGAACAAATCAAACACCTGCAATCATATTACATCAACCCTTTTTTCTGTATCTGATTTTGAGAATTGAATTAGAAAGAAAGAAAACAGTTTTTGCACGAGGAAATTACCCGATCTGCAAACAAGCTCTCCTTTTTATTCGTCTTAAATAGAGCCAATTGGAACTCTTCCTATAGGAGGCGATAAGGTATATATAAGCGCCGATGTGTTGCATAAAGAGATCATAAAGATTTGTATAAATCATACCTTGTTTATCAGTCCATCATCAATCACAGCGCTACTGATTTTTTTAAAAAGCTCATAAAGAGCTTCGATTTCACTCACACTAACTGCAAACCGAACAAATTATTGAAGTTCATTATAAATAATCAAGTTCCATATATATATGACATCAATCACAAGAGTCAAATTTATGCTTTGGAATCATATAATTCTGTTAACGATATGAGTAATGGAGAGTAGAAAATTGAAAAACTGATCGTAGCAATAAAGCTAATAACTTACAAACTGTCTCTCTCGCGAGTAATTCAGGATCTCCAAGGCCTCCTGATTGCTTATATAAATCGAGATCGAAACATTGTAAAAACGAAGTGCATATATGCTTAAAACCGTCTATGCACTGAGACATGATATCTTTTTCGAATCAGAACTCTCCATGCCTGAAGATAAACAAAGTGGTAAGAATTTATGTCAATGAAAACTCTTGAAAAAAATGAAAATCTTTACATAAACAACATATTATACCTTTTAACCATTTCCTATTTCGTCTGTAAAAGTAGCCGTACGCAAAAATTCGATCTTCCTTGAGAATATCTGTCTGTATAAAGGGCATACAATCATTTAGCCTTTTGGCTCAAAAACATTAGATAATGGTGACAAAGGATTTCAAAAGCAAGACAAAGAAACACAGATAAGATTCCAATTCTCTTGAACTGATCATTAGAGCAATAGACAGCAACAGAATCACTTCCATGAGAGCATCAAGGTACTAAACTGAATCCAGAGTTCAAAAATGCATTGTTCTCTTGACCAAGATCTTGCATTGAACACTTAATCTGTTATTATCTACATATCTCTCACTTAGGGCACTAGTGGGAAAGACTTGGACTGGCCAAGCAATCGGAAAACAAAACCAAAAGCATCAAATTTGTGAGGCAATTGAGGAATCAAACGTGAAATGGAACACAGGAGAAGAATGTTGTAAACCTAATCCAATCGAAAAGATACAAAATGGGCACGAATCAAACTACGATATACGGACTATACAAAGACCGATCCAGCGATTTAGATTTCAAAATCGTCCCAATTAACAAATTATAACAAAGGGAATCCAACAGAAGAGCTCTTTATATAACGAAAAAGGAAGTAAAAAGGATCTTCTTAGCTACTAAGAAAATTTCCAGCGAATTCAGCATAATCGATTATTGCTTAAACTCTCAATCACCAAATCGTTTCTCATCGCGATTTTCCCGGAAAACTCACGAGACAAGGGGGAAGCAAAAGAGTGTGAGATAGGGAGAGAAAGAGAGAGAAAAAAACCTTACGCCACGGCCGAAGAAGAACACCTCTCACGGCGGCTCCGGCGGAGTCTCAGATGAAAGCTTGCGGTGGAGACGCGAGACTGATCGGTAAGGGAGAAGGAGAGAGAATTCTATATGCTCGGGAAAAAAACACCGAAAAATCTTAATAATAAAATTGTAATATTTAAAAAAAAAGAAAAACAGTTTTGTGGTTTAGACATTTAACATTAAAATTAAAAAAAAAAGAATTGAATTAGACGATGTTGATACAGTTGGACGTTAATTGCTGGACATATTTCACACGTCGTGCAGTCAATTATGCCTTCCTTCCTACGACGTCGTTTCAATTCTAACCATGTCTGCCCGTAGATAATCAATTAATTATTTTAAAAATATAAAAAATATAGATAAATGATACTTATTAAAAACAAAAACTTATTTCTTTTTAAATTATCACACGTTAATCGTATTCTTTTTAAACTTTTCTTTTCATTTTATTCTCATCTTAATTATCATTACTAATTATATTTCCTTCAAACTTTAAATATTCATCATATTTTTTATTCCGTTAAATATCTGTTAATTTTTATATTAAATCCTTTTACAAAACCCTATTTCCCATTAAACTATATGTTTTCTAGCCTATTCCCCCGAATTATATTACTTCTAACTTATTCCTTTCAAATTATATGACTTGTACCCTATTCCCCGAACTATATAACTTCTAGTCTATTATCCCCAAAGATTATGCATTCAGTCTATTTTCCCTCAAAGGTTGTAAATTAAATCTATTCTCTCCCCTTTCACCCCAAAGATTGTACATTCAACGTATTTTAAAATTTTATTTATTATAAATGTAATATATTTTCTTTAATAGTAACAAATTTTCTAAATTTTGATTATTATAAATGTAACATATTTTCTTTAATAGTAACATATTTAAAAATTTTGGTTATTATAAACGTAACATATTTTAAAATTTTGGTGATTATAAACGTAACATATTTTCTTTAATAGTAACGTATTTTTAAATTTTGGTTATTATATTTACATTTTGATAATTGATAAAAAATATTAAAATAAAAAATACTTTATATTATATTAAAATATCTTCAACATGAATGAAAACACACAATTCTAACGATTACAAAAACGATAAAAAAATATACCACATGTCCAACTACACAATAAATTCACCATTACCAAACGATAAAAAATATGACATGATCTCTACAAATAATTTTCAAAATGATTTCGTCAAATCAAATATCTATCAAAATAAAATAAACACAAACATATTAAAAGATGTTACAATCTAAGATGAATTGCAAAATAAATCTTACCTAAACGTCTTGAAAAACTTGATATGGTATAATTTAAGATTCTGGAGGCTAAGAAGATAGTGTGATATCATCGTTTTGCTGAAAAATAACAAACCATCTTAAGAGATATATTTTTTAAAAATCTAAAACAAAGTATAAAAAATAACTGGATTTCTCGTGTTTGTTTACAAGATCTAACATTATGTCCAAATGTTTCACATCATCCGCAATGAATTTTGTATTCGCGTTTATTTAACTTAAATTTTTTCTTGTCTAAAGATTCGTTTCTTAACGCTGGTGGATGGATGAGATATTCGTGGGATTTCTTTCAAAACTTTGTAAAACAAAACAAATTCCATCCACACGAGTAACCATAATGTGTAGACAGACTCTCATGATTTCTCGTCTCATACTCAAACTCGTCAAGAATGAGAAGAAAGTAGCGATGGCAAAAAAAGACCAATAGGATAATATATACGTCTCGATTGTCGGATTAGGGTTTATCTAGGGAGATCTTGTTTGCAGAGGGGACAACAAGAGACAATTTGAAGCCATTTATCTACACATTTCAAGTGAAATGTATGCCAACATGGCAACTGTCTCACCTCTTCCTTCTCTTTGTACTTCGTCAAGCATATGCAAGACTCCTGCAATCACAACATTCATATTATATATATATATATATAACAATTTTGGATATAAAACATGACTTACAAGATCTTCAATTGGTTGAACAAATGAATCAGAATCCGAAGAATGGTGGATTTGTTTATAATTCCAGCTTGGGAGATTGAAGATTGGTAATCAGAGGCTTCTCTTTCTGAAGGATCCAAGGCTCCTATTTAACTAAACCATAATAATACCTCATATTTGATTAGAAAATAAGATATTATTTATAATAGGTTTGATATACATATGAAGAGGTATCTTTTGGACTTGAATCTTTCGTACTGAACATTTATCGGATATACTTTGTAAGATAGTGAACTCAAGTCTTGAACTATTTACGTTTCATAGTAAATCAAGTCAACAAATGTCACATATACCATCCTGACAGATTTCGATTCTTACGGTTTGTGTTCGTTTTGGTCCTGAACATATCCTTCGTTCATGAGACTTCTAGATAACTTAGACAATTTAGTTACCATAAATGCGACCCCACATCAGCCTCATATATGTGATGCTAAATAGAGATAGTTTGTTTCGATTATCATCACTAAGAATCCAAAAATTCATCTCTTAAATCATCAACGAATACACAGTTGAATTCAACATAGGAATAATTATAGTAGTGTGTTGAACCTAGACCATGAGATCTCTAATGTTACCATGTTAGGTTTTCGCCAAGTAATGACTCATTCTATTGGCTTTAACCTCATTCCTCTCGATGTATACAAAACTTGCTCTCTATTAAGATTTTTAGTAAACAAATCCGCTAAGTTTTCCTTAGATTTTATATAGTTAATGGAAATAATTTCATTCTTGAGCAAGTCTCGTATTGTATTATGACATCTCTTTATATGTCTAGATTTTCCATTGTATATTTGGTTTTTAGCTCTTGTTATACTATCACAATGTATGCAAATGGCAGTAACATGTTTTTGCCATATCGTTATTCCTCGCATAAAGTTTTTTCATTATGCTTCTTCATGCTTCCATCGTTGATCTTGTTGTTACGGTTTGTTTTGACGATTTCCAATACACGGCTACACGACCATGTCTAAACACATATCCACTTGTGGATTTACTATCCGTGTTGTTCGAAATCCAATTTGCATCACAATATCCTTCTAATACATGATGATATGGTATGTAGTGCAATATGTAACTCATTGTATGTTTTAGATCTCTCAATACTCTTACTAGTGCCACCCAATGTTCTTTTTTCGGGTTATTGAAATATCTACTGAGTCGACTTATTAAATATGTCAAATTTGTTCTTGTATAATTCATTATAAACATGAAACCACTTACAACTTGTGTGTACTCTAGTTGAGATACATTGTCACCTTTATTATTTTTAAGGTGAAATGATGGATCATAGGGAGTTATTATCGGTTTGTCATGGAAATGTCATAGGGAGATATAAAATTCTAAAAAAATCTTTAGATATATATTCTTCATCTCTATCCGACCTTAAGATTTTTATTCTTTTGTCAAGTTAATTTTCAGCTTCCGCTTTGTATAGTTTGAACATACTCAAAGCTTCATCTTTCGTACGTATCAAATATACATAATAATACTTACTACAATCATCAATGAATGTTATATAATAGTTTTTCCTCCTCTATTCGGAGTTGCTTGAAAATCACATAAATCAGAATGAACTAGACCAAATATTTCATTTGATTTTCAATAGATTTATGTGGATGATTTGTGTATTTTTATTCCACACAAATCTCACATTTCATTTTTATATACATTAAACATTTTGGTACATGACCTAAATTTATCATTCTTTGTAAGGAACAGAAATTTGCGTGTCCTAATCTACAATGCCATAAAAAATATGATGATCCAATCATATACATAGAAGCAATGTTAGTGACTGTGTTTTTATTAATAACATCAGATACATTCGGTACAACAATCAACTTGAAGAGTCCTTCATTTAGGTAACCAATACCCACAAATATTCCTTCTTTTTAGATTACAAACTCTTCTGACTCAAACACTAATTTGAAACCTTTGTTACTGATAAAAGGACCAGAAACAAGGTTCTTACGAATAGAAAGAACATGATAAATATTTCTTAACACAAGTTCTTTTCCCAAAATTAATTTCAGAATTACTTTTCCTTTGCCTTCGACCTTTGTTATTGCTTCATTTCCCATATATAGATTTTCACCATCTTCTATTTTTTTATATGTTCAGAACAATTCTCTAGTCGAACACATATGCACGGTAGCCCCAATGTCTATCCACCAATCTGTTGTGTTGGTGACCATGTTTACGTCAGCAAACGCAATGAATTCATTTTCGATTACATTTGCTTGATTGTTGATTTTTACAAAACCAATATCTTTGGCCCAACTCTTCCTATGGTAGCAATTCTTTGCTTTGTGTTCACTTTTTCCACACACCCAACAATTTAGAGTAGCCCTTATTCTTAGAGCTTTCTTGAACTCTTGTTTCCTTGGGACGAGATTTCCAACATGTGTATTCTATTTCTTCCCACTTTTTTTTTTCTTTTTCGATTTCATCTCAACCATGTTAGCATTTGCTTCCATGACAACCATATCTACCTTGTCACCAATGCGAATGTTCTCTTCAACATGGAGTTTGAGAACCAACTCCTCAAGACTCATATCCACGATTATATGTTTGAGATAAGGTTTAATATCCTTCCATGAACAAGGTACTTCTCAATGAAAGTACTTACTATGAAAGCAGATGGTAAACTCATACCTTCGTCATCTAACTCGTGGATAATGACTTGTAGTTCCTCCACTTGCTTGACAACCGATTTTCCATCGATTTTCCATCGATAGTTTTGAAGTTTAGGATGTTATGTTTATAATTACAAAAATTTTAAAATATGTTACTGTTAAATAAAATATATTAGGTTTATAATAATCAAAATTTAAATATATGTTGAATGTACAATCTTTTGGGGGAGGAAAATAGGCTGAATGTATAATTTTTGGGGGTAATAAGCTAAAAGTTATATAGTTCGGGGGGAGGGGGGGTCTAAAAGTCATATAGTTCGGGAGAAATGGTCTAAAAGTTATATAGTTTGGGGAAAATAGGCTATAAATTTTATAGTTCGGGGGAAAATAGGTTGTTTTAAAAAAGATTTAACATAAAAATAAATGAATATTTAACGAAGAGAGAAATATAATGAATATTTAAAGTTTAAGGGAAAATAGGATTATAGTAATGATAGTTCATGGAGAATCGGATGAGAGGAAAAGTTCAGGAAAGATTAGATATATATATATATATATATTAATTAAATATCATATTTTAATAATACGTTTTTACTTTATTTGAAAAATATATTCATTATTTAAAATTTCCTATTATTATTATTATTTATAATTTTATATGATAAAACAATCGATAAAATGAAATTAACTAAACAATAACTGAAATCCTTATGGTTTGAATTTTATTTTATAATATTTTATTAATATAATCAAACTGAATCATTGTACAACCGCACCGAATCAAACCAAACAGTTAAAATTCGATTATTGTTTGATTATTTTTTTAACCGAACAACTCATATCATTATATTCGAACCGAAACCAAATGGTTAGACCCACAATAAGTTCAAATTTTTATTTACTTTTAAAAGTACTCGATGTACTTTATAGACTTTTGACCATTACTTTTTTAATACAAAATATTTTTTAAATATTATAACAATGTAACAATTTATTCACATGGTTATATGGTACTTTTACTTCCCCTATTTCACAATAAATATCAAGAAAAACACTATTCTAAAATTTTAATGATTCAAAAACTTCTTTGAAGTGTTGTTCGTGTAAAAAAAACATTCAGCATTGTTAGGGGTAAAATGTCACGAAAAAAAGATTTTACACTACGAATAAGACAGTAAATATTCGAACAATTTTATGAATTTTAAAACTTGGCGAGTTATAATTGTGTGATCATAGTCGCCAAAGGATAATAATATCCCAAAAGATTAACAAAAAATACTTTATATTATGAATTAAGTAATTTGAATAATTTTAAAAACTTGGTCACCCGCTTGATTTAAAAATGTTATTATTATTATTATTATTATTATTAGTTGCTGTTAAATATGAGTTTGGTCTAACCAATCCCAGAAATTAGCTCGAGAGTTTAGGATTGTCCAATACCATATATAGGAGTCCTAAGTTCATAACCTATACGATATAGGACAACTTATCATAACACTGTCCATCATGTCTAGGTTCGGTCTTGGAACCTGTACATCATGATCGGGAACCTAACATCGATATATTCGAACCGGTACAAATCAAACTCGGATATCTTATCAAATATAAATTTATATCTAACTAATCTCGAAAACTAATTAAAAAGTTTAAAGTTAATCAATATCATATATATAAAAATTTAAAGATCATATTTTATCTGATGGAACAACCTATCGTAACAATTTTTTATTTTAAAATTTAAATATATCGTATACTATATAAACTCCATCAATAATTCCAAAACCAAACGTAACAAAGGATATGAATTTGGAAATCGTACAAATTTACATCTCCAAACCGAACACAAACCGGAAAAAAACCAAATCATAACCAAACCGACCAAATGCCACATTCTTCCAACCGACCCGGGCCTATTGGGCCTTCAAAGAATCGCTGAACCGGCCCGACTTAGAGGCCGAAATGGCCCCAAGATTGTCTCCGACGGATCCGCCACGTGTCAAGGCCGCGACCCGGTGGTGCCTACACCTGAACGAACCGACGTGAGTCGTCGGAGAACACAGACAATTCAACCTCGTTTTCCCCGTGGACAAGCCGCTTTCGCCGCCGCGTCCACCGGAGCGGTTGCCTCCTCCTCCGGCAACTCTTGGTGAAATGTTGTATTGGTTTTTTTTGTTGGTTTCTTGTAGGGCAAGTTTCTCGGGGCATTTTGGTTTGATTTTGGTCAAACTCCGGGACTGATTCTGATTGGTCTCGCCGGGAACTCGGGAAGTTAGGGTTAGGGTTAGGGTTTGTCCGTTAATCTCCATGGGAAGAACATAGAAGGATTGTATATCTGACGATGTTATTTATGTAACTTGTGGGAGAAGTAATGCTTACTGGAGAGGATCTTCACGAAGCTAAGATTAGCATTGAAGGTAGTTGACATAGTTTCTTAAACATCTATAATTAACCTTTTAATTAACACGTGTTTTCAGTTTTCCTTTTTCTTCGCATACAAAAATAGGCTTTCAAAATATATCTTAAAATTTCTCATTAAAACAATATTAATATAAATCAATAAATAAATTATTATTAGATATGAATCATTAGTATATATGTATAAATAATCTTAAATAATTTGTTAATTTTTATACACGATAAAATTGAATTTGGACATTTGAGACATATTGTTATATCGGTTAAAACGTAATATAAATAATGGAATCAAATATACAATCTTTTAACTCTTAATTTTTTTTTTGATGAATTTAGCCCAACCCATTTGATGAAATAAAATATATAATAAATAAATAAATAAATAGAGGATTCCCAAAGAATAATAAACATTTTCTCTTTGTGTGGTTTGGATTACCGGTGAGATAATTCTGTACAAAAAAAATAAAAAAAAAATTCCATTCTCACACGAGTAACCACAACGTGCAGACAGACTCTCATAGGATAATTGCGCAGGGAAAAAAAGACCAATAGGATAATATATATATATGTATATATATATATATATGTCTTGATTGTGGGATTAGGGTTTATATGGGGAGATCTTGTTTGCAGAGGGGACAACAAGAGATGATCCGAAGCCATTGATCTACACATTTCATGTGAAATGTGTGTGAACATGGCAACTGTCTCACCTCTTCCTTCTCTTTGTACTTCGCCAAGCATATGCAACACTCCTGCAATCACAACATTCATATTATATATATATAGATATATATTATAATTGATAACTTTAAATTAAATATATTAAATATTATCGAAACATGTCATATAAATGTAAAGAAAAAATATCTAGATATGATGTAAGAAAGAACCTATTATAGATGTCTTTGATATCCAATTATATTACTAAATCATTTTTTTCATTTTTGAATGCCAGTTCCAAAAAAAAAAACATAGTTCTTCTATAGCATATTCATAAAAAAAATAAAAAATGGAAAAAGAAGGGATATAGGACAGGTTGAAACCTTTTTCATTAAAGAAATCCTTTTTACAGGTAATTCAAAAAGTTTTTTTTATAAAAAAAATAAATAACAATTTTAATACTCTGATTTGAATATAACAATTTTAAATTTTTTTTTTTTGATATATCCGTTTTAAAGTCGAATTTAAACATAACAATTTAACTCTTTTTATGATATATCCGTTTTAAATCGAATTTAAACATAACAATTTTAAATCTTTTTATGATATATCCATTTTAAAATCGAATTTAAACATAATTATATATATAATCATATATATATATGATATATGATAATTTAAAATTAATTAGAACGTGATTATATATATATATAGTAAATATCTCTAAACTAATCTAAACATAATTAAATGTTTATCTATATATATATAATTATAATTGAACAACTCTAAAAAAGTAATACTTTTAGATTTGGATTGAACTAACACATTTGGATATAAAAAGTAATAAGTAAAAGATGACTTACAGGATCTTCAATGGGAAGAACAGATGAATCAGAATGAGAAGAATGGTGAATTTGTTTATAATTCCAACTGGGGAGAGAGGAGATTTGATCATCAGAAGCTCCTCTTTGGGAAGAACCCAAATTCATATTGTAACCAAGGAGGGAACTAACGAGAGGAACAACACAACAAAGAAGAAGGAACAAAAGGAAAGGGAAGGAATAACAAAGAGCATTCCAAGCCAAAAGAGAAATGCATAAAACATGAAGCTTTGGGGCTTTATGGAATGATCCAAATCGAGAATCAAATACCCATACGTTTCCTATCACAAACCATATCGCAAAGAAAAGTTCCAATGATGTTCTGCATTTGTTCATCAAATGCGAGCACCTGAAAAATATGAACATATCAACCTCTAATTGTACTTAATCTAATCGATATGGAATGGAAAATATCATTTACAACATATCAACATGTAATTGTAAGTAATTTAATCAATATAGAATGGAAAATATCATTTAGATTTTCCATTCTATATTGATTGATTGTTCTATCAGTATAGAATGGAAAATAACTTATCAGAATGTTCATAGCTTTAGGATCATACGTGGATAAATAACTGTTAGTCAACAAAGTAAAGACGAGAAAAATGAAAAAATTGGGATATTGGGTTTTACGTGGTTTGGCAAAATTTATACGTACACGGGCGAACAATAAAAAAAATTACTGACTTATAAGAAATTACAACAGTTCTCTCAAATTATAATGAGAAAAACCGGTATTTCTCTCGTACAATAAATAAATGAGAATAACCCTCTCAAAGATAAAAACCTTGAAAACTAGGAAAACTAATTTATCTTTTTGTTTTTCCTTTCTTATTTTCTTGTTTTGTGATTTTCGTATGATTTGAAATTCTCTAAAATACTTGTTTATAAAGGAGAAAACTTTCGACAAAAAACAAATGTGAAATACGCCGCAATGATGTTACTTTAAACCAAAATTCAACAAATTCGACATCTTTCAATGCATACCTTTAATGTTGGTCAAAAAGTTTATCATTTTTTTCATATATATATATATATATATGAGGATGTAAGTATTGAACAAAGATTTGGATTTTGGAGTGGATGATAGTTATACCTGGTTTCTTCTTCTCTACCTCTCTGTTGTTGCTCCACATCACCAAAGCCAAACCCATCTCCTTGAGTTGTGTAAAGCTGACGGTATCTTCCATATAACAGCATGAGATTGAGCAAACAGCCTACATCATACCCTGTGATCCATAGCCTCACAGGCCAAATAGGCCTTTCTTTCTTCGATATAGCCAAAGTGAATGTTATCACAGTGATTTGAATAACCAGAGCAATGAGTTCTGACATCATCCAAGTACTTGAATTGAATGGATTAGACCCAAGATCAGATCTTGCTCCATTTTGATAGTGAAATACTCTTCTTAAGAAAATAAACCACCTTGCTCTTGATACTTTCATGGCCAATCGAATCAAGAAAGACGATGTAGATCTCTCTCGAATGTTAATAATGTTATCATTTCGAGATGTGGAAATCAATGAAGATGATGAAATGGTAATTGATGTATTGGATAATGAATCTGGTTGAAGAGAATAACGGGTATTCATTGGAATTCAAAGGCCTTAAACTCCCTCCAAGAAGCTTCTAAAATCAGAAATTTTGATTTTTTCTCTGACCTTAACAGCAAAAAAAACATAAAAAAAGGATAGATAAAGAGAATCAAGACAGTGATTCTGAATTTGTTTGTTGAGATTTTGTAATAAGCTTATGACTTTATTAGCATACACATGGAACGGAAGTATATATCAGAAAGGATCATGTAAACACGCAAGCAATAACTAAAGTCACGAAATTCTCATGTCCTAACAATAAACTCATGAAAATTCAGTGAGGCATATGATCAAATACCTTATATACAATATCCAAAACTCCCCAATTTCAATTCCGTACTCGACTTCGTTTATATCCTAACGAAAGGGTACGACAGAGATTCGATCATAAAACGAGAATTTCACCGATCCCTAAACAAAAAAAGCTCCGGAAAAACTGCACTTACCAGAAATAGAGATGTGGAAGATGAGAGCTTGAAACAGTAAGAACAGAACCTAAAACAGAAGAAGATATTTACTTAAAGAAAACGAAAAAGGGTACTCATGGATTCTCTCTGTGATGAATTCAATACCCAGAAGAAAGAAATACGCAATGATATAAGAGTAGAAGATTCAGAAGATGGGCCGAAGAAGAAGAAGAAAGGAAGGTGTTGTGAATATGTCAGAGAAGGTGAAGTTGGGCGAGAGATGGCGACCAAGAATCAACCATAAAACGATTTCTTTAAACAAAAAAAAACTTTTTTTTTAATTTGATTTTTGCTTTGGTTACAAGAATCAAACGGGGAGAGAGAGAGAGAGAGAAGGAGAAGAAGATAACCGTTGGCCAAACCTAACATCTGGGTTTTGTTTTGTCTCTTAAGACAGCAACTGCTGCTTCAACCGCAAAAACCCTCTCTTTTCTTTTTTCATAGACAAGCCTAAATATATTTTTATTGTTTTTTTTTATTTATGTTACGTAATTGTTGTGTTTTCCCAACAAATATATATTATTTTACAAATTAGAGAATAATAAGTGGATAAGAAGAACATCTCGTTAACGCCGTCACTTCACTAAAGTTTTCGTATTTGCGTCTTCTTCTCTAAATAAATATACATAATTTGTTTTTGTAAAATGATCGAATAAATACATAAACCCATATGTTATATTATTGGGAAAAAAAAATATAGCAACTCTCGTCTTATATATGCTTCACACCAATTTTGTTCAACTATATGATACATCCTATTCTCTTTTTATTTGGTAAAATTCATCTGATTTCTTTTTCAATTTTGTCAATTTCAGTCGATTATTATACAAATCGTATAACTGATAATTCGTCCGATCTCGATCCGATTTTATCCAAATTCAAACCGATTTCGATTTGGTTTCGATCTAATTCGAGTATTCGGTTTTGACCTGAATTTTAAGTCGATTCCACCCAATTTTAAGTCGATTTCACCGATTTCAATCCGATTTCACCTAATTTTAACATGATTTCACTTAATTAAAACTCAATCGAACAAATTAACGTAGTTACACAGTTTAAATATATAATAACTGGATAAATCAATTGAAATTGACAAAATTGAGAAAAAAAATCGAATGAATATGTTGGATAGTTAAGAATAATTTGATGTAAAACAGAAAAGTTGAGATAGTATAATTTTAATTATATTGTATATATAAAATAATATAAATAAATTATCATATAAAAGTATAAGTGTATTTGAAAAATGGCGGGTACTGTAACGAGGGTATGGAATTAGTGGACGGTTTGGCCAACTAATCTCAACCAGAGGAGTGATAGTGGAGCCCGATCTCTCTTACGTTTTTGTCCATTTTTTATTTAATTTTTATTTTTTATAAAAAATTATTTGATTAAAATATTGCTTATATAGTTTTACTTATCTCATATTATTATATTTTTATATATAACAATATTTTGGTTTTAAGTATACCAAGATTTGAACATATTTGAGGTACATCATTTAATTGTATTAATTTTATCTTCGTTATTTATTGTAAACTACTACGTATTGTATAAATTAAATTAATTGTAAATTAGTATATCCATCTATCCGTATTTAAATAGTAAATGGTATGGTGGATCTTTGAATTAGGCATTTAAGAAAAATAAATATTTTAACTAATAAAATTTTGTTTATAATATATTCATTACTATTTTGCAACAATAAATTAGTACGTGACTAATATAAGCTCGTTAAGATGAATAATAAATGATTACATAAAATATCATATCCGATAAAGTTTTAATCACAAACCAACTCATAGTGATTTAAAAAAAATTACTAAAAACGACTATTATTATGTAAAATCTCTTGGAGATAAACACATGTATGGTTATGCAATATCAAATTACCAATCTGATTATTTTGTTGTATTAATTTCAACCCCAAAAGTGTATGGAAATACTGAATGCATTATGTATATATATATAAATAGGAATATATATATTAAAAATATATTACATACAATAAAATTGTTGTGAGTTTATGTCGACTATACTAATATAAAATCAAATATAAAGTTTTCAAACAGTGTGAAAGATTTGAAATCTTCTATAAAACAAAAACATGCAAAAAATAGCTTTCTACTATATCATTATTTTGACTGAAAAATTAATTTTTTAACTCGTTATATTATTTAGAAAAAAAAATACAAGTTTTCCTTTATTAGATCAACGTGTTTGTCTAGACCTCAACCAAGTAAAAACCAGTATTTATTTTATTATATTTATTAATTATGTGTATTTAATATATATATATATATTGTATAATTGTTTTTTGTGAACTCTATTCATATATAGTTCTAAAAAAGTCATGTTGTTTATAAATGGAAAAAAACGTGATTAGTATGATCTTATAATAACTAACCATATTCATTATTCAAAAATTAAAAACTTTATTTCACTAACCCCATTCTATAACATTTTGCTCTTTAATTAGGTATCAATTAATTATAATTCATTGACGTCTCTATTAACACCTGTCCGATTTCATTAACCCCACCTTTAAAAAAAATTGAATAGTCAATAAATATTAGACAATTATTCACATAATATACGTATATATTATTTGTCGGATACAAGTCAGTGCACCAATCGAGAAATATTCCTTAACGGACATAACTACTCGGAAGGACAAAATCTTTGAACTTTGACCGTTTACATTTAGCCACCGGCTTAACCTGTAACCTTCATATAATAACACGTGTCTTTTTGACACCCTTTAATGTCGTGACACGTGTCTTTTTAACCCTACAACGTCATGCCACGTGTCTTTTTTGACATCCTTTAACGTCATGCCACGTGGATTATATCTTATAGTTACAAAAAATTGGCGTTATTCAATCATTGGGGGTATGATTATTATGTCTATTTAATATGTATTGGTCTACGCTGGAGGGAAAATAGATAATTGAGAGGTTATGAGTTTGTTTTTTATTAGGATATAAAGATTTATTAGGTTAAGATTAGTTTTATATTGTAATTATTGGAATAATCAAATTAGTATGGCTAACCATATAAATTATAATTATATTCCAGAATGAATAAAAGAAAATTTTTCATGGTTTTGATTTTGGAGAAAGATCAAAATACAATATTGTCTTTGAAAATGTATATAATTTCTCGAAATATGATGAAACTCAAATTTTGAAAAAAAAAGATATTAAATAGTTTTTATCGGTTCAATTATTTTCGTGAAAATTATATACTGAATCAAATTTATATATATAATATGTATTTTTAATAGTTTCAAGACAAAATCAAAATGTTATAATTTATGACCAATTATAAATAACATAAAAAAAATTATAGACTCTAATGGACAATAATCCAACTTCTAACGTTTAAATGGATTAGATGTTATACATATATAAATATTATTTTTGCTATGATTATATTTATTGATATTATTCAGAATAATTGATAATATTACATTATTATTTTTAAAAAATTAAAATTGTAGATTTAAAAATATATTTATTCTAGATAAATACTAAAAACTATTTGATCGATAGTCTACATTATCTACTGACAGTCTAAAGAAAATCGAATCGTCTAATACGATTTTAGAAACAGTGCTACAAACAAAAACATATAACATATGTTCTAAGTGTACATCTTACCGAATTTCAAAAAGAAAAAAAAATCAAATATTTTTCACAAAATTTCCAAGAATAAAATTCAGAGCAATGAAGCTTATGCAAACATATCACTGCACAATAATCAAACAATGTACATGAACTGATCTTGTTGAAACGATGATTATTCATTCAGTCTTCTTCAAATCGTTTAAAACGAATTCTGCGTACAAATCCTTTAAAGCTATTACCACCGTTGTTATAAGCGGTCCCATAATCGCTCCCTGCACGACAATCAAACCCGTTAAATCTAACAACTAACGATACATTTGTATTGTTAAAGTCAAATATGAGTTTGAACCTAACTAATCCTAAAAACTAGAGTTTAGGCTCGATGATGGAGTGTGAACACACAATCGGGGGTCCAACAATATCGGTATATTAAAATCAAGACGAAACTAGCTCTGATATCATATCAAATATGGGCTTGGACCTAGCTAATTCACAATCTGGGTCCAATATCAGTATATTCAAATCAACACGAAACTAGCTCTGATATCATGTCAAATATGGGTTTGGACCTAACTAATTCACAATATCGATATATTCAAATCAGGACGAAACTAACTCTGATATCATGTCAAATATATGCTTGGACCTAACTAATTCACAATCAGGGGTCCAATAACATCGGTATATTCAAATCAGGACGAAACTAGCTCTCATATCATGTCAAATATGGGTTTGAACCTAACTAATTCACAATTGGGGTCCAACATCGGTATATTCAAATTAGGACGAAATTAGCTCTGATATCAAGTCAAATATGGGTTTGGATCTAACTAATTCAAAACTAACTCAAGAGTTAAGGGTTATCCAATACTATATATATGAGATCAAGGTTCATATATTTAACCAATATGGGACAATACATCACAAAAGTTGATACGAATGAGAACGAACCTCGAATGCAGAGGGAAACAAAGTCATTCCACCAATGATGCTTAGTCCTGTTAAGTAAGCATTAGATCCTGGTATGTCGTCGTGAATTTCAGACATACCATAGTCCATAAGCACGAGGTGAATGATAGATATGGTCATTGCCATTATGTATCGACCCTCTAACACCAACTGTAAGGCCGCGGGAATAGTGGCAAACCAATTTGGAAAGATTGGTAATAAGGCACTAATGAATGCAAGAACAGTTGACATATACAAGAAATGTATTTTGTATAGTCTAAACAATAACCATGTAAGACATCCTTGAAAGAAAGCAATTTCTGCAGTTGCCAAAAGAACACTCGAGATTGCGAGGTTTAACACTTCTACGCATTTCGTTCTCGCCATTGATGATATCGGGAGCATGTTCATGACTTGCTCTGTTACGCCGCCTGATTTTGATGTAATAAGAACGTATAAAACCCAAATGAAAACCATTAATTGCGAGACGAAATTGATAAACTCGGCCGCTCCATATACAATGGAGTTTCCGATTGAGAATATGAATTTCGCACCGCCCCCTACCATTGAAGCGCTACTAGTAAATACCCTTTGTGTGATATCCATTCCTTTAACAGCAAACCCTTTTGCTTTCTCTACGAGATCTTCACGAGTTATAATAAATTCTCTGAAAATCACATCAAGCTCTGAATAGATTTGGCTCCATTCGCGGTTTTTGACTCTTGTTCTTAAACTCAAGAGCTTCTCAGTGTATGGTGATGGCGAAACAAGAACCGTGGATGGAACAGATGAACTATTTATAGGCTGCGAAATCACGAAATGCTTAATCCCCGTGACTAATTCCGTCATATTGTATTGCATTGCCAAATTATCAACTTGATCCAATACAGTTTCATAGATCTTTGTAGTGTACTTATCTACCATTTCAGCTACATCATTCTCATCCATCCATTGTTTAACACCGATCTTTTCTGCGTAATTACTCTCTTCAACGTGTGATTTCAGCGAAAACATTGCGTCTTTTCCCTCAATTCCAATCTTGTATGAGAAAAATAGCACACCGGTTAAGAATCCAATGATCATGATCATGATTAAACCGATGGCTATAATGGTGTTTAACCTTTTCAATATCCCTCTGGTGAAATACACAGTGATACGGCTACGTCTAAAGCTATTATTACTCCTTAAGGATGAAACTGCAGATAGAGTTGAATCCATATTCTTTGAACTAAACAGAAACCCTAATCCAAGAATCATAAGTGATCCAATTCCACCGATTCTTTCGTATGTAATTACAAATACACCGAATGAGATTAACCATTTTATCAGTTTTGAAAACCCACTTCCGTTCAGTTTTGTCCTTTTAGGTTTTGATTTCCTAAGAAAAACCCTTGAACAGACATGCTTAATGTCCATGATTGATCCTATGAATACCTTAAATACAGCTACAGGAACAGCAAGAAGGGTCTCTGTTAGACCTAATTTCAAGGGCTCGCTCCAGAAATCAACAAGGGTTTCTTGAATTCCTCTGAGAGGAATTGAACAAAGAATCGCCCATTGAATCGGCCTTAGATACTCCTGTAATAGCTTGCCGACAAAATATAGGACGCAAATGGCCAAGGCCAGACCCGCGTGAGCCATGGCTATGTAAATAGCGAGTCGTACCTGAGGATCAGCGGTAGAGGGTGGCGTCTTCAGGTTATCTCCGGTATTATGCGGCGGCTCCGATGACGACGGAGACGAATTTGAAGGCGGAGACGATTGAGGCTTACGCATTGAGGCGGACCGGAACATATCTTGCCACGCGAGATTTGCAGAGTTCAATGACTTCGTGTCCGAATCGTACGGAACTAACTCCATCCACTACTCTCTCTCTCTAGAAAAAAAAAATAACGATTTTTAAACCTTTGAAGAAGAAAAAAAAAACAATTTTTTGTTGCCCTCGATCCGACAGAGCTCTATGAAGAAGGAGATGATGAGATTTTTGCAATATATTTAGAGAGAGAAAGATTTGTTACATGGGTTTGTGTCAGAGGATTTGCAGACGATGATTTAGTAACTTCTCTTTCCTTTTCCAGATGGTAATGGAGGATGATGATTGGTCTTTCATGAGAAGAAAGACTGCATCAAATCCATGGAAATTGACCAAAATGCCCCTCACATTATTTTGTATGTAAGTCTTGTGTGTGATCATATCGTCAATTTTGTTTTAAGCTAGTGATGTTAGGATTCTTCATACTTTTTTTTGTTTGAATATTAATTAATATGAATATTTAAAATATAGATTCAAAATTAAACTAGAGAACCCATAATATTATATATATTGTATTATTTATTTACTAATTTAGTTTATTCAACTTGAACAAATTTTTTTTATCAACAGATTTGCAATTAAGAATTTTGCATTTTTTTAAATACTTTTTTTGTATAGATATTGTCATTAACAATGGATCTTTTGTTGGTGCGATTAGGCAAAATAGCATTTATGTATTTGAAAATTTTACAACTCACTCTTTTATTATGTGGTGAAGTATGAAAGTTATACATACATCCATAATTTTAACTTTATTATTATTATTATTATTTATTTGTAAATGAAATTGAATTTATCAAACAAGTTGTATATGCTTCGAACATGCACGACACAATCATTAATGCAAATCTCAATCTAGCATGTTATCTTGTTACGTATTTTTAATTTTATTCCTTTAAATTTCAACATTCGAACCGATAATAATTTAAATAATAGATATAGCCTTACATTAGGATGTCCCTTTATTACATCCACAAGCAAATCCTTTTCACACAATACGTTTTATATTAAATATAGCTTGCAATATAATGCTTGATTAATAATTGAATTTACAGCTAATTAATATGTTTTATTATGGAAATTATATCCATCGGTTTAAATATACGATACCACATTGCTTCCTTTAGTGATAGTTTTTGTTTAACTAATGTGTATGTAATATATGCTTCAAATAACTTAAGATATTGTTTTTTAAATTTGAATAATATTGTTTTTCTATTCGAATTAAGTACGTGATATATGAATATTCGATTTTCAGATATATGAAAAATTAATCGGTTATTTATGAGTATTTGAATCTGACTTTTTTTAATATTAAAATATAAATTAGTTTGAGTTTGGATCGATTCAAATTCGAGTCAGATTTGAATTTGAATAATCTACTTATAAAGTCTAAAATAATAACATTTTCGTAATTAACATAAAATTAATAATATCTTTGTAAATTAATTTATATTATGGTAATCGTGTATACATGTTTGTGATAATGAAAAATCTGAGTTTTAACCCACAAATTTAGTTATTTTATTATCTAACCCCGTAGATTCGAATTTCTTGGATTGCTGTACCGATAAAGCATAACAACTTGAAAAAGGAAAATGATTAAGGAGGTTTAGATTCATATTGGATGTTAATTTTATACCACTCTCATGATAATTATAAGGTGCAAAGTGAGCATATAAACAACAAATGAAGCCAAATCTATTAATTACATAATGTTTACAACATTAAATAATAATCAAATCACTTAAATCATCCAACAATAAAACCATCTCTAGCTTTTGTACAATAGCAATGAATCACCTTCAAGGCTCGAACATAGGAATGACCGTCGTCCCATGATTCACGAGAGGTTTTTTTTTTTTTTTTTTTTTTTTACAAAGTCTTAGAACACCGGACAACCTTTGGCGACAATACCTTTAGCAGTCGGACATTTTGCTAAAGGACAATGATCATCAGCTTCATTACCCCACCAATCAGGCATATTAATGTTGTTATTTTGTAACACAAAGAAGATCACGACCGCCATGAATGCAGTTCCTGCATCTAAAGCTGCCGACAAGATGTATGTATTTCTTGCCCACCATGTTTTAAATCTCTTAAATATGTAATAATTAAATATAACCCCAACTATAAACCAAGACCAGTAATGTACAGCTTTTGCCACTGGTACTGGTCCTGTGGCTGCAAAGATCAAAGGCATGTGAATATGTTTGATCCATTTCTTTTCTGGGTACTTTCTTGATAAGTACCAGCCAGGGACTGGAGCGAGGAGGCCAATGAGGAAGAACCAATTCAATTCAGGGTAAACACCTTTACTGGTGAACATTCTTCCTGGACCAATGACTCCCCAAATGATCGAAGCATTATAGAAAACTGTATGGCCAGGACATGTCCATGGACTACTATCAGGAAGTAAGTCTGTATTACAAATGTTTTCAACACTTGTAATGAGCCACCATGTTGTTGCAAAGCTGAAGGTTGAGGCGATAACAGTTGCAACCAACTAAAAAGGTAATATACAATATAAAGTTCATGTTAGGTTAAAGAATTGAAATGGGTATATATCAATTGGAATCAAGGTTGAATCTTTGTGGGTTTTACCTGAACAACGAACATAGATCTTGGTGGAATCTTCATGTAATGACCTAATTTAAAGTCTCCGAGAAAGTATAAAGCTTGAGCCATACTGATGTAGCCATAGGTCTTGAAGGTTACATTTGCTAGAGGCTTTCCAGGGTAGAGAAACCCTATGATCAACTCGGTAATCACGTTTAGACCCATTTGCTGCAAAAAAAATGAAAATACGTTGTTATGATAAATTATCTCACATCGGATAGGAAATGAACTTATGAATGGTATTTGACAACCCTAAATTCTTGAGCTAGTTTTTTGGATTAGCTAAGTCCAAGTCCATATTTGACATGGTATCAGAGTCTGGTTCGTTTCCATTTCAATATACCGATGTTGATCCCTGATTGTGATGTTCTAGCTCCAAAAAAAATATGAAAATACATAAATTGTCCCATATCGACTAGTATATGAACTTTGGACTCATATATATGATATTGGACAACCCTAAACTCTTGACCTAACTTTTGAGATTAGTTAGATCCAAACTCATATTTAACGTACGTCAAATTCTTTCGTTTCAAAGACGTAAAGTGAATCCAATGTATAAGGTTGTCGTAATCCTTACAGTGTTTGTTGTTGCTTGGACTACTCCGATAGGTAAGGTGAAGAAGAAGGCAATGGCACATGCTAATATAAGTCCCCACCATGGAAGCTGAAGCTGTTTTCCAAAGCCTTCACAAGCATAAAGGGAAAGTCCAAATGATAGAACCAAGATGGCTATGAACCACCATTGAGGTACTGCTTTGTAATTCCTTTTCATCAATCTTGTATGTACATCTCCAAATTTGTCCTTGGCTGCTGATGAAGTCTTCCTCCACATGTCCCAAATAAGCCTAAACAGATCATAAGATAAGATAGTAAGTATTAGGTTTAGGGTTTAGGGTTTGGCTTAGGGTTTTAAGTTGTGAGGAAAAAGATCCATACTTTCCATCAAAGAGGGCAACATGTGAAATGGTAGAGGTCAAAGTAGCAAAGCTAAGTCCATAAACCAAAGCAAACATCACAGCCATATAAAGTTTGCTGTAACTTTCATAAGCAGGTAAATCGATATCGAATTTTGCTTGATCGATGATCCGTGTGATGTTATAGCGTTGTCCACTATGATCAAAGACTTGTGAAGTATAAAATGGAAACTTCTTTGCATCATAAACATTACCCCAATAGAAGATAGGGAGGATAATGTAAAAGAAGATGAAAAAACCAGCAAAGAAATTGGCAATGGCAAAAAATGGAACAGCCAATGGACTGCCTAAGAAACCAGCAACCGTTGACCAGTCAACGCCAAACGACCCGATACCAAGACCATGCATCCCTGAACCGATCTGTTGAGCGGTCACTGAGTTTTTCCATATCCAACAAACAAAGGAAATGGCTGATATCGAAGGGAAGAGGTAACCAGGGACAATGTAGTAAGTAAAACTGGCGATGAAGATAATGATGAAGAATTGTAGCCTCGTGCGTTGACCTTCACGTTTTTCTTCTTTCTCATGTAATACTCTAAAGAGTGAGACTTGAACTAAATTTGAAGGCCACCACATGTATGGTGAATCAACTAAGAATTTCCTGAATATTCCAGCCCAACCATAGCCCAGCATCTGCAAAACAAAACGTCCAATGATTGACGTAAGATTAAGTGTACTTGATGAGGGATCAAAGCGTACTATAGATTAGTACTTGCCGTAACGAAAGAATCTGACATATATATATATATATATATATATCATGTTAAACAAAGTATAATGCATGCTATGTAATATAGATTAGTTGAGGGATCAAAGCGTAATTATTGAAAAGTTTAATAATATATATTAGGAGAAAAACAGTTTTTCATAAACGATTTTATTATTCACGAAAATCAAAACCCTAAAAACCATCTTTTCATTCTCGACAAAATCCGGACCAAAGTTTGATTGCAGAATCTGATCTCGACGTGGAGACGAGTAGAGGGTTTGTACGATTAAGTCTAATGCATATTATGTAATATAGATTAGTTAAGGGGTCAAAGCGTAATTATTGAAAAGTTTAATAATATATAGTCGGAGAAAAACAGTTTTTCATAACGATTTTACTATTCACGAAAATCGAAACCCTAGAAACCATCAGAGAAACCGAAGAACTAAACAGTTTTTCGTTTCTAACAAAATCCGCACCAAAGGTTGTTTGCAAAATCTAATCTCGGTGTGGATACGAGTAGTACGATCAAGTCTAACATCTGTTTATCGTCAAAGTTCAACAAAACACATGTATCGTTGAAATCGTTTCTAATTCTGTTCTTCGTTGAAACCACTCAAAAATTATTCACGAACATGACTATATCAATAAAATGAGTTGTAAAACACGCTCCTGCACCCGATATAGGCAACCCAACACGTGAGACCCGAAATAGATGAATCTAATGATTTAGTAGAAGGAATCCGAGTTTTACCTGAGTGGTCTGCACGAGTAACATAGCGGCCACAGGATTAAGATTTTGATGGTAAAATGTCTTTACAATTGTGACTATATTTGTAGCATAAGCTCCTCCATAACCAGCACTTGCAAATATGGTAATGAGGACATGTTCCTTCATATTGAAAGGTCCTGGGTTAAGCGACCACGTCCAGTTCGTCCCTGGAACCCTAAATTTCTTTGTTGGTAGCGTCTTGGCCATGAGCCGTCCAACCGGTAAAGCAATGATCTGAGCCGCGACTGCGGACACCGTCAAACTGTTCGTCCGGTAACTGAAGAATTGATTTACGAATGATAATGCTACACATGAAAATATCCCCAAAGTCCATGTTCTAAATGTTAGAACCGGTTCTGATGGATCATCGGTTATTGGTACTGTTAACCGGACTTCTTCAATTGGACTGTCGTTTTCTTCCTTCTCTTGAGCCTCTTCATCTGTATAACCGAAAGCCGGTTTAATCCTTAGAACCAACAAAAATCGGTGTCAAATGAGTAAAAGAAAAATTATTTTACCGGCGATAACGATGTTGGAGTTATTCTCCGACGGATGGGAATTATGTCCGACAACTTCAAAACTTTCCATTATGTGTTTTTCTTTGTCGGAAACGGATATCTCCAGGCGGAGAAGTCGCCGGAAAATGAAAATATATTTAAACAGAGAATGTGAAAATGGTTTAAGACTCTATCCTTTTTTTTTTTGTAATCTACCTTTGAATGATAACAATAATGTTACGTATAAATCTATATATATAGGACTTTCTCCACCTACGTAATGAGCTAAAATTACACCAAATTTTATTTAAAAAATAAATAAAAGTAAACGATTTTAAGAATATTTTCTAAGCGGTTCTGATTTGATCTAAACGAAGATTAAATTTTCTATTTTTAGAGTTATTATTGAGAATACTACAGCTAGAAAATAAAGTCTTTCTGTTTTACTATTATTGAATATGTGTAGATGAAGATTCGGTTTTTATTTATAGAGCTTACGTCAAGATGGACTGTCATGGTGTCCAGATTCACAGTTGTTAGTGTTGAATACACATCTGGTAAGAGTATATTCAACTTTCAAATTTTTATTCTTTTTTATTTATCTTATGAAAAGAAATGTATAATCTATATTTAGGTTGCAGTGAATGCGTTTTTTTATTATGGGATAAAATATAATCTTTTTTTAATAAGAATTTATTTCATGGTTTTCGAAAGATTCTAGTTACTTATTATAACTATGTATCAAATTTATTTTATTAAGTTTTAGATATTTTACTTAGATTGTATGAACTTGCTTTATTAAAAAAAACGCGTAAATATATTTAAGGGAACATAACTGAAAATATATATAGTATTAATGACATAAAATTAGAATAATGTACGTATATATACACATTTATAATATCACAACTGTTTTATTACATCCCTCATTAAATCGTATTAATAAAAAAATTTAATGAAAATTAGACAATATAAATACATTTATAAAAACCACATATGAATTTTTTTATTTAAAATGAGAATTAGACAATATAAATACATTTAAGCCACAAATTATAAAATGAGAATTAGACTTCATTAAATTCTTGGAGTCTAAATATATGATTTTTTTTTAATTTAAAGTAAAAAAGTGATAAATTAAAAATTAGATTTTTTTAATTTTAAAAATTATAGTGCTAAAAGTAGGGGTAGACAAATAGTGAATATCCGTCAATATTCGATTATTCGTATTCGTATTCGATTAGTAAATATTCGATTTTACTATTCGTATTCATATTCGTAAATTCGGATATTCGTAAATGTTAATATCCGCAAATATTCAGATATTCGTATCCGTATCCGAATCAATTTTTTTAAAAAATAATTAGTAAAAAAAGTTTCTTATAAAAAAAGTTGATAATTATCAAAATATAATCCATTAGTAGTCTTCAAATTGTACAAATACAAAAAAAACAATATAAATAAAACAATCATTACTAGAAAATTCAAGATTAGGGACGTAATTTGGGGATTGATATTTCCGTCCCTAAATTTTGGGACGAATTATACACGGATTAGGGACGGAAAATGAAATCCGTCCCGAATCCGTCCCCAATTTTGGGTACCGAAGAGTCGTCCCTAATCCGTCCCTATTTGCGGACCAATTAGGGACGGATGAGTAAGGCGTCCCTAAATTGGGGACGGAAATTGCTTCCGTCCCTAAATTGGGAACGAATTTTGTCGCCATCCCTAAATTAGGGACGGAAATTGCTTCCGCCCCTAAATTAGGGACATATTTTGTCACCGTCCCTAATTTGGGGACGGATTTGGGACCGTCCCTAAATTTGGGGACTTCAAAAACCACTTTAGGGACGGATTCGGGACGATTTTTCGGAAAATTAATTACTTAGTCCGTAATCCGTCCCTAATTCGTCTATAAATAATCTATTTAATCCCTCTACCATTGATTCGTTTTTCATAAGCAACTCTAATATTTTTCACCGCATATCTTCTATAGTGTTTGCGATTATAATGACATCTTCATCAAGATCGAACATTTTCGTTTCTAGACAATGGATGTACAAAAGAATTGATCCAGAATCTCAAAGCGTATCGAAAGAGTTTATAGAAGGCGTCACACAGTTTATGACAATGGCGACGAATCAACAAGTTTACAAAGAAACATGTACGTTGGTTTGACCATGCGTCAAATGCAAGAATGAAAGAATGTTTTCCATATCAAAATATTGATGTTTGTCAAGACAATTGCATGATTTTTTGGAGAGAGACATCGGAGATGAGTAATTGTCTATTTTGTGGAAAAGATCGGTTTTATTTAACAAAGAATGGAAAATCGGTTCCATATCATCGTATCATGTGGTATTTACCAATTATAGACAGATTAAAAAGATTGTATCAATCTGTGGAGACCGCAAGCGACATGAGATGGCATGCTAAGCATTTAAGTCGTGAAGGAGAGATGTGTCATCCTTTAGATGGTGAGGCGTGGAAACACTTTAACAAGGTATATCCTGATTTTGCGGCTGAGAGTCGAAATGTCTATTTAGGCCTTTGTACCGATGGTTTTAATCCATTTGGGATATCTGGGAAGAATTATTCATTGTGGCCAGTTATAGTGACACCTTACAACTTACCACCGGATATGTGCATGAAACGAGAATTTTTGTTTTTAACAATAATGATTCCCGGGCCTAATCATCCGAAAAGAAGTTTGGATATATTTCTTCAACCACGTATTGAATAATGGAAAGAATTATGGAATGGAGTTCAAGCATACGATGTCTCGAGGCGACAAAATTTTATGTTACGAGGTGCTCTCATGTGGACAATAAGTGATTTTCCAGCTTATAGTATGTTATCTGGATGGACAACACATGGTCGATTGGCTTGTCCATATTGCATGGAGGAAACAGATGTTTTTCAGTTGAAACATGGAAGAAAGACGAGTTGGTTTGATTGTCATCGTCGTTTTCTTCCTGTTGATAATGCATTACGGCGCAACAAGAGAAATTTCAAAAGGAATGTAGTTGTGCGGAAATCTCCTCCTCTAGTTTTAACCGGCGAAGAGATTTTGTATGAACGACTTCTCGCTTTGGGTATTCCGAGGAGTATAGATTGCGGACGGAACAATCATCCGAAAATTGGTGGTTAAGGACGGATGAGCCGTCCCCAATTGGGGACGGGCGCCGCTCATTCGTCCCTAATTTTTTATAAATTTTCGAAGCTTTCTCCATTCCTCACGACCTCCGTCTCCCCACCTCCCTCACATCGTTCCTCCATCTCCTCGCCGTGCTCCACTGCTCGTGTCGTCTTCACCGTGCTCCACCGCTCGCGTCGTCTTCGCCGTGCTCACGTTTCCCCACCGCTCGCGTCTTCGCCGTGCT
The DNA here is from genome assembly GCA_036759665.1 of Gynandropsis gynandra. Taxonomy (NCBI): domain Eukaryota; kingdom Viridiplantae; phylum Streptophyta; class Magnoliopsida; order Brassicales; family Cleomaceae; genus Gynandropsis; species Gynandropsis gynandra. The sequence goes on from CM071869.1 coordinate 850,051, forward strand.
CGCGTCTTCGCCGTGCTCGCGTCTCCGCCGTGCTCGCGTCTTCGTCGCCGTTGCTTCTCGCCGCCACCCCGTCGCCACCGCCCCGTGAGTAGAACCATGATGTAGATTCATACGTGTTGATGCTAGATATGTGTTGATGTTAGAATATGTGTTGATGGTAGATATGTGTTGATGTTAGAATTATCATAGGATATATGTTGATGGTAGATATGTGTTGATGTTAGAATTATCATAGGATATATGTTGATGGTAGAAGATGTATTGATGCTAGATATGTGTTGTTGTTAGAATGATCATAGGATATATGTTGAGAAATTGATAAGATTGGTTTGGGGATGGTGTCGTAATATTTTAATTTCACATTTCAGTATATCGCACCGCGTTAGAAGAGGCGGTAAAACGAGAAACCGCCCTCATTCCGAGGAAAGTGGCAACCTTTCATCTCATCCCCGACATTCCAACTCAGGGTTTGATGATTATATGAATCCAAATTTCTTCTGAAACACTGGATCGACACAATCGGGCAATATATGCCATATTATCCGCAAATGCAACCACCACCCGATCAAGTAATGCATCACGATCCGGATATATACGAGGACCCAACAGCGGAAGAAATTTTAGCAATGGATTAAGAATGACACAAGCCTTCTCTTATAGACCCTGATCGAGAAAGCGGCGGACTATGGTACGTATACTCAATTTTAAATCTCAATTATAAATAGTTAACTAAATGTTAATTTATCTTTCATTTTGATTTGTAGGTTTGGATATAATCAACTTAATCGTCACATAATAGCTACGATAACAGCTGATTATGATCAGCCGTGTTACAATTGAACACATACCGATCCAGATATTAAGCAACGATGGTGGAAATCATTTGTGGTATGTTTTAAAAAATTTTTAATTTTTTCAAGTAATTTAAATTACAATTTAAATATAATAAGCTTATTATTATTTCAGCAAAAATTTTATTGGAATCCCGCCTTTACCGGACTAGTAAAGTCCGAATTTGAAAGAAACGCGGCGAAGCGTCTCAAGTCTATCGTAGGTAAATGTCGGGAAAACCGAGAGACAAAAGGAGAACCCAAATGGATGGCGGAAAATATTTGGGATCACATGTGCGCATATTGGGATTCTCCAGAATTTAAGGAAAAGAGCGAGCGAGCAAGTAAATTCCGGCGTTCTGATAGAGAAGGATACGGGATAAGCGTACACACGGTAGGATCTCGTTCTTTTGCGGAAGTATACGAAGATCTGGTAAGCTTTATTCAATTTTTTATGCATTTATATAAAATTAACATTTCATTAAACTATGTCTTTTTTATTTTTTTCAGGCGAAAGAGAAGGGATCCGAACCATCGTATCTAGAACTGTTGGAACGTACGCACGTTAAGAAGTTAGATGGTTCGTGGGTGGATCCTAAGGCGAAAAGCGTTTACGATGAAATTGAAAACATGGCAGCGGAGCGAGTATCGCAAATTCCCCAGACGGCAGACGGCTCACAAACTACTCTTAGTCAGGAAGAGTACAATGAGTTGTATCTCGAGGTAATAATGACATTCTACTATGATCTACTTTCACTATTTATAAATGTTATTAATTCTCGATATTTGTTTTACAGCAAGTTACGCCATACAAAGGTTGTATTTTCGGACTTGGAGCAATGGCCTCAAAACATTCAACTTCATCCAAAGGTAAAGAACGGATTACGAGCTCCGACATCAAATATCTGAAAGGTTCCAAGAATCCGACAAACGCGTTGAACAAGCACTAAAGGAGGCTGGACTATCAAGAAAGGAGGCTGAACTATCAAGAAAGCATGCTGAACGATCAGATAGCCGTATGGATAAGCTTCTGCGCATGATGAAAGCGCAAATGCCAACATCGATTGGGATGCAGTTCAGAACAGTGATTCCGATCACGACTAATCGGAAATACTTCCAACGGCTTAGGATTAAAAATGTTGGTTATATGTATGTTTTGTAATTATTGTTATGTACTAATTTTTATCTTTTAATCTAATTGAACTTTTTTTAATTTTATTTTTTTATTTTAAAAAAAATTAGGGACAACCAATGGATCCGTCCCTAAATTTAAGGACGGAATCAAGCTGTCCCTATTAGGGACGGAGTCCAACCGTCCCTAAATTTAGAGACGAACTATTGTGGTCGTCCCTAAATTTAGGGACGGTTGCAGCGGCCCATCCCCAATATTTAGGGACAGAATACCGTTCGTCCCCAATCCCGGGTCTATTTGCGGACTAAATTTTTCGTCCCTAATTGGGGATTGAATTTTCCGTCCCTAATTGGGGACAGATAACATTTGGAGACGCGCGATTGGAGACTACCGCCGGTCGTCCCTAATCCGTCTCTAAACCTGTTTAGGGACAGATTTTTCAGTCCTTAAAACCTGATTTTCTTGTAGTGAAAACACTAATCACATCGATCTTTCAGTCATTTAAATTTAATTTCGTGGATGACTCTACTAGCGTCTCCAATTCATCTAAAACAACATAACAAATTATTAGGTTATCATTAAATATCGAATACAGTAAAATAAAACTAGAATATAAGATATATACTTACGAAGTTTTGTTTTTCCAATGTCTTGCAATATGTCCATAACATTATCCATTCTACCTGGATTACGAATTCAATCTTGAGTGCAAATTAAAATTTCAACCATATTAGTAATCATACAACTACGATACGGACTAAACACATGACCTTCCGTACTAAAAGCCGGCTCTGAAACAACTGTAGATGACGAAAATAGCCAAAAGATCTCTTGTCAAAAAATGAGTTTTATACTTAGAATCCGTATTTTTCCACTAATACAAAATATCTAAATTACCAATATATTTTTCTCATTCTTCTGATAAATATTTTTCCGATTCTGATTTCATAACCCTACTCTTTGATTTTTACGTTTCAAATAATCTTGAAGCAACGAATAAAAATTTTGTAAATTACAATTGTAATCCTCAAAATTTTAAATATAGTAAATATTATTTATATATTTTATATTTCGTCTTAAAATAAATTTAATAATGTTTTTTATTTATAATTTGATTCGTAAAATTAATTTTATGATATATATTATATTTAAATAAATTATCAATTTAATATTTACGGATACAAATAATTACGAATAATTGAATATACTATTTATATTATATATATACAAATAATTATGAATATAGTATTTGTATTTATATTTATCAAATATATAATTTTTATATTTATATTTATATTTTTGAATCATTGCAAATATTGGGCTCACAGCTAAAAGACTAATTAGGCTACGGTCCACTTGTGTTGGCCAGATTCGTTGGTCAGACGGGTTAATGTTTCTGGGGACATTGATTTTCCACTGTTCTTCTACGTCGGTTTTCTCTAAAACCCTTAAACCCTAGCCGATGGATAAACCCTCGAGATTCATACGTTTGCAATGGCGGGTGTTGTGCGTAACAAGAAGAAAGGAGTGAATCGCAAAAACCTCCTTTGAAGAAGCACAATAAGGTTTCCTTCGAGGAGAAATCGATGAAGTCAAGAGTCGTAGTCAGGTTCTGAATTGTTCTCAGATGTTGACGGGGATGAACCCATGGGCGACGACTTTCTAGGAGGTAGCGACGATGAAGAGCGAGGTTCGGGCTCGGATGTGGAATCCGGTTCGGAAGCAGACTCGGACTCTGATAACTCCGACATTGAGGCGAAATCAAGAGCTACCGATGAAGAACGTGCAAGGCAGGAGGAAGAAACTGAAGCTGAGATGCAATTGAACATTAAGGAAGAGCCTGATGAGTTTCAATTACCAACCAAAGAGGTATATTTCCAATTCCATCTTCTGTTTGATTGTATTTGATTTAGTTTTCTAGGGTTTTCCGAATGGCCATACCTAATTCGATCTTTATATAAGAAAAAAAACTAATAAAAGAAAATGTAGTGATTATATTGGATGTGAATTAATCACTTCTTAAAGATAGTGTTTACAACATTATCCAACAATAAATCTTCCTTAATTTTTATACAAACTAGTAATAATAGGAAACATTCAAGAACAATTAATCACCTTTTTTTGAACATCAAAGAGAATCTTATTAGAAGACTGGACAACCCTTAGTGATGATTCCTTTTGCAGTAGGACATTTAGCCAAAGGACAATGATCATCAGTTTCAAGTCCCCACCAATGAGGAAGATTAATATCATTGTTTTGTAACACAAAGAAAATGGCTACTCCCATGAATGCAGTTCCAGCATCTAAAGCTGCAGACAAGATGTAAGTATGTCTTGCCCACCAGTTCTTATACCTTCTGAAGATGTAATAATTGAATATAACCCCAACGGTAAACCAAGCCCAGTAATTCACGGCTTTGGCCACTGGCATTGGACTGGTCCCTGCGAAGATTAACGGCAAATGGATTTGCTTTATCCATTTCTTTTCAGGGTACTTTCTTGATAAGAACCAACCAGGAAAGGGTGCAAGGAGACCAATGAGGAAGAACCAATTCAATTCTGGGTAGATTCCTTTCTTTGTGAACATTCTTCCTGGACCAATGACTCCCCAAATGATTGAAGCATTGTAGAACACAGACGGTCCTGGACAAGTCCATGGACTACCTTCAGGAAGCAAATCTGGTTGACAGATATTCTCAACACTTGTGATGAGCCACCATGTTGTTGTAAAGCTGACAGTCGATGCAACAATAGTTGCCACCAACTGAAAAGGTAATAAAATAACACTATTTTTATGTACAAATCGTCGATAAGATGGAAAAAAATCAAATGTTAATTGTCTTTACGGTTGTACCTGAACAAGAAACATAGATATCGGTGGAATCTTCATGTAATGGCCCAGTTTAAAGTCTTGAATGAAGAATAGAGCTTGGGACATACTCATATAGCCATAAGTCTTGAAGGTTACATTTGCTAGAGGCTTTCCAGGGTAGAGGAATCCGATGATCAACTCAGTAATCACGTTTAGACCCATTTGCTGTAAACAAAATATGAAAATATGTCAAATTCTTTCGTTTCAAAGACATAAGTGAATCAAATGTATAATGTTTTGTCTTAATCCTTACGGTGGTTGTTGTTGCTTGGACTACTCCGATAGGTAAGGTGAAAAAGAAGGCAATGGCACATGCTAATATAAGTCCCCACCATGGAAGCTGAAGCTGTTTTCCAAAGCCTTCACAAGCAAATAAGGACAGTCCAAATGATAGAACCAAGACGACTATGAACCACCATTGCGGTACGGATTTATAATTCTTTTTCATCAATCTTGTGTGTACATCTCCAAATTCATCCTTGGCTGCGGATGAAGTCTTCCTCCACATGTCCCAAATAAACCTTACAGATGAACAAAATAACGATAATAACACTCGTGTTTTCGTGAAGGATTAACGATAAATAATAACACTCGTGTTTTCGTGAAGGATTAACTCAAAATACGAGGATAAATAAGACAGACGCTTACTTTCCATCGAAGAGGGCGACATGAGAGATGGTGGCAGTGAGAGTAGCAAAGCTAATCCCATAGACAAAGGCGAATGAGACAGCCATATAGAGCTTACTGTAGTTTTCATAAGCAGGTAAATTGATATCAAATGTTTCTTTATTGAGAATCTCTGATGTTTTGTAGATTCTTCCCGTTTGATCAAAGACTTTCGAATCGTATAACGGGAATTTCTTTGCCTCGTAAAAGTTTCCCCAGTAGAAGATAGGGATCACAATGTACATGAAGATGATGAATCCAACAATGAAATTGGCAATGGCAAAGAATGGAACAGCTAAAGGACTGCCTAAGTATCCAGCTACCGTTGACCAATCAATACCGAAAGATCCAATACCAAACCCTTTCATCCCGGAACCAATCTGTTGAGCAGTCACAGAATTCTTCCATATCCAACAAACGAACGAAAGAGCTGATATCGAAGGAAAGAGGTAACCGGGAACAATGTAGTAAGAAAAGGCCGAGAAGAAGACGATAAGGAAGAACTGTAGCCTCGTTCGTTGCCCTTCACGCTTCTCTTCTTTCTCATGTAACACTCTGAGATCAAATTCAACGAAAATAATCAACGTGAGAAGAATCAAGATTAAAGATTGGATCTTTACAAGACCACAAACCTGAAGAGTGAGACTTGAACCAAATTGTACGGCCACCACATGTACGGTGAGTCCACCAGGTATTTCCTGAACATACCAGCCCATCCGTAGCCTAACATCTGCCAAAAACAAGACAGTCAATAAAGGCGTTAGAGGGCGCGTTCTTTTGTAGAATTTTGAGTTGGAATTAAGATTTAAAGATTTTATGTCGTTTGTTAAATATTATTTTGAAATTCAATCTCAAAGTTTCGATTCGGATTCTGAGATACAATTATTTGGATGCTGAAATTTTTAGAGTTTTGACTCGTATTTCGAGTGTAAAATATATAAATTACTAAGATAATTTTAAAAACGACGTCGTATTAAATTGCGTTACCTAAAAATGTCAAAGACGATTGAACTAATGGTTATCGGAGTAATAATAATAATTATTATTATTATTATAATCATTATAATTTTTTTACGTGAAATTAATAAAAATGATTAATAAATATGCTTTGTATGAAAAGTGTATATTTTGTTAATTTTCTTACAAAAATCTTAATTCAAAATGAAAAACTAAACTAAATTTCAAGTCTAAACTCTAACTTTGAAAACATAAACAAACAACTTAAAACTTGATTCCAAATTAAAACTTAAAACTCAACAAAACAAAAAAATTATAAGTAAAATTTCGACAAATGAGAATTCACATTTACCTGAGTGGTTTGCACCAGTAACATAGCAGGAATAATATTCAGACTTTGATGGTAAAACACTTTAACAATGGCTACAATAAGTGTAGCATAAGCCCCTGAAGCACCCGTGCTGGCGAATATGGTAATAAGTACATGTTCTTTTTTACTGAACGGTCCAGGGTTCAATGACCATGTCCAGGTCGTCCCTGGAACACCCCACTTCTTTTTTGGTAAGGTCGCGGCCATTAATCTTCCTATTGGCAAAGTAAGGATTTGTGCTGATACTGCAGACACTACCAAACTATTATTCCTAAATTGGAAGAATTGATTCACAAATGCAAGTGCTACACATGAAATTATCCCCAGTGTCCATGTTCTAAATGTTAGAACCGGTTCTGATGGATCATCGGTTATTGGTACTGTTAACCGGACTTGCTCAATTGGACTATCGTTTGTTTCCTTCTCTTCACTTTCTTCATCTGCAAGCACAAAACCCGGTTTAGCCCTCTAACCCAATACATAACCGAAACGAATTAAGCCTATATGTATATATGTATGTATGTACCAGCGATGACGATGTCAGATTTGTTCTCCGGGGGATGTGCGACTTCGAAGCTACTCGCCATTTTTGTGCCGTGTTTGTTTGAATATTCCGGTGATATCTCCGGCGATATACTCGCCGGAAATTGAAAATACCCTGAAAATAGAAAGCAGAAAATGTCTGAGTCACTAGCTTCTGTGCTTATGCATGTGAGCAAGAATAGTACGTTTATATATATATATATATTTATATATATATATCACATCATCATCATAAATATTGATTATTATGACAATAAAGCGAGGGAATAACAATATTTTCTTAGCGAAACCGATTGTTTCCGCAATCTGCAAGAATTTCCTGGGAAAATGATTCTGAATATATAAAGAATCAGTTTTTTTTTTCTTTTATATATAGAGAAAGAAACTATGTCATGCATAATGACCAGATTCAAAGTAAATCCAAAAACTTCATTTTACAGCTTCCGTTTAAATTACGTATAGGGTAATTATATATTCAGTTTCCGAAATTTATTATTTTTTATTTTTTATTCATCGTATAAAAGGAAACATATAACCTATTCAGGTTGCAATAAATGATTTCTTTCTATTATAGGTGAAAATATAATATTTTTTAAAATAATGATTTATTTTATGAGTTTTCAACAAATTCAAGATACTACTTATAACCATATACCAAAGTTGTTTTTATTGTCAATGTGAGGAGGATGCGATACTATTCTTAAATTATATCAACTTGCTTTATAAAAAAGGCGTAGTTTTATTTTTTTAAGGTAATATAGGTTGAAATATATACGAATTAGTGAAATAAAATTATAATGATACATGTATATATATATATATATTTACAATATCTCATATATCTATTATAATATATATCATAATCGTTTTATTTTCTTCCTTGTAAACATATTAATAAATGAATTTAATGAGTTTAATGATAAAAACGTATTAATAAATGAATTTAACGAGAAATGTACGATATAAATATAAACGCATTTATATAAAATCACATAAATCTAGACTTGACTAAATTATAGGTTTAAATAGATTATTTTTTAAGGATATATTAAAAGTAAAGTCCTGTTTATTCAATTTTAAAAAATATAGGGCTAAGAAATGTAATTGGGTCAAAGTTTATGTGGGCCCAGTTCGTTGGTCAAACGGGTCAAAGCTTCTGGGGACATTGCTTTCCACTGTTCTTCTACTTCGGTATTCTCTAAAACCTTAAACCCTAGCCGACGGATAAACCCTCGAAATTCATACGTTTGCAATGGCGGGTGTTGTGCGTAACAAGAAGAAAGGAGTGAAATCGAATAAACCTCCTTTGAAGAAGCAAAAGAAGGTTTATTTCGAGGAGAAGCCACGCGAAAAGCCTGAAATTTCTGACGTTTCCGATGCTTCTACCGACGAAGAAGCAGAAGACCAAGGAGAATTCGATGAAGGAAGTCAATGGTCGGAGTCGGGTTCTGAATTGTTCTCAGATGGTGATGGAGAAGAAGAAGACGGGGATGAACCCATGGGCGACGACTTTCTCGGAGGTAGTGACGATGAAGAGCGAGCTTCGGGCTCGGATGTGGAATCCGGTTCGGAAGCGAACTCGGATTCTGATAATTCCGACATTGAGGCGAAATCAAGAGCTATCGATGAAGAACGTGCAAGGCAGGAGGAAGAAGCTGAAGCTGAGATGCAATTGAACATTAGGAAGAGCCTGATGAGTTCCAATTACCAACCAAAGAGGTATATTTCCAATTCCATCTTCTGTTTGATTGTATTTGATTTAGTTTTCTAGGGTTTTCGTTGATAGTGATGTGAGTATCGGATAAACTGTTGATTTTAGGAACTTGAAGAAGAGGCACAAGGGCCACCAGATCTTCCCAGCCTCTTGAGGAGGATAAAAGAGAGTTAGTATTAGTAACATTTTCCAATCATATTGCTTTAAGATTCTTGATTGTGATTTTGGCATTTAAAAATCTTCCTAAATTGAAGATTAACACTAAATTCTTGTTTTAGTCCTTAGGGTACTTTCAAATTTTAAGGATTTGAGGCCAGAGGGAGCAAAAAGGAAGGATTATGTTGAACAACTTAAAGCTGATCTTGGCTCTTACTATGGCTATAATGAATTTCTTATTGGAACTTTGGTTGAGGTTACCTGCTGATCTATGATCTTTCATATCTACTTTTAGGCTTCTCTAATCCATCTAAGATTCTCTTAACATATATAGTTAATCATGATCTTCTTTTCAGATGTTTCCTGTTGTTGAACTCATGGAACTAATCGAAGCTTTTGAAAAACAAAGGCCTACATGTATACGAACAAACACTCTTAAGGTGAACTTTGTTGCGCGTTCTCGTGTTAAGGAATTATCGTTTCTTAGTTCTGCAATTTCATTATGATGCTTTTTGGTTTGGGTTTAGGGTCGTAGACGAGATCTAGCTGATGTTCTTTTGAACAGAGGTGTTAATCTAGACCCATTAAGCAAGTGGTCCAAAGTAAGTAATATTTGTTACTTTGTTACCGCTTCAATCTGACGATCCTAATTCGCGGATTTCGTATTGAAGGCGCAGTAATTGTAAATTGTAATTGTAGGTTGGGCTCGTCATTTACGAATCTCAAGTGCCAATTGGTGCAACTCCTGAATATTTGGCTGGTTTTTACATGGTCCGTTATCTTGATATTCCATACCCTTTCAGTTTACTTTTTCATAAATATGTAAAATTTTTTACTTAGTCTATACTTTTTGCATTTGCAGTTGCAAAGTGTTAGTTCATTTTTACCAGTGATGGCCCTTGCTCCTCGAGAGAAAGAGCGTGTTGTTGACGTAGCGTAAGTTGTTACACCCCTTTCTTTTGGCGAAGGCCATTACAGGGTTGACTGGTGGAAACGCAGCGTTTCTGTCAGCGATTGGTGGCGTTTTGTTTCATTTTATCTGAACGGTGGAATCGCTGCGTTTGCGGGCGACTGCGACTAGAAGCGAATGGTAGAAAACTGTTGCGATTGCGTTTTGAACAAAATTACCAAAATAGCCAATTATTAAAAAAAGAATTTATTAAAAAAATTTAGTGTATATTTTTTAATTATAATTTTTAAATATTTGAAATAAATCATATGTATATATATATATATTTGTATATATATATTTACGATTAATATAAATTATAATAGAAAGAGAGAAGAGATAAGAGAAAGATACGAGGTTATTTTGTTAATTTTATTCAAAACGCATCAAAAAGCAAACGTAACGCAACATAATTCTGGATTTTTAAATTCCGCGTTTCGCGGCTACGGGCGACTGCGACTCCACTAGTCGGTCTTAATGTCGCCAGAAAACACAGTCGTCGCGTTTGCGTTTGGCTGCGACTCCACCAGTCGGGCCTTATATGTTTGGTCAAGTATCGCCTGAAATATGTAATGCAAACTGCTTGAGCTGTTTAGACATGTAAAAAGTGCGATTATTGTACGATTATATATGAAAAGATATGTGTTTCGGTCCGCAGTGCTGCACCTGGTGGTAAAACAACTTATATTGCAGCTCTGATGAAAAACAGTGGTACACTTTCATTGGCTTATTCTCCTTTTTTTGCTCCATGTCCAAGTCTATGGTACCTTATTGTTGTAATGATGAAATGAATAGGCCTAATTTATGCAAATGAAATGAAAGCACCGAGGCTAAAGTCGCTTACTGCTAATCTTCATCGTATGGGGGTCACGAATACTGTAGTGTGTAACTATGATGGAAGAGAGGTTAGTTTTTCGACCTTTATTCTTCCTGGTGACTACAAAAATGCTCGAGGATATGAAAAAAATAACCTGGCAAGACTTAGAGTTTGACTGGTGGAAACGCAGCGTTTGCGCTTGACAGCGTTTTGTTTCATTTTGTCTGAATGGTGGAATCGCTGCGTTTGCGAGCGACTGCGACTAGAAGCGAATGGTAAAATACTGTTGTGATTGCGTTTTGAACAAAATTATCAAAATAGACAATTATTAAGAAAACAATTTATTTAATTTTTTTTGTTTAGTGTATATTTTAAATTATAATTTTTAAAGATTTAAAATAAATTTAAAATTTAAAATATTTAAATATACAATACATATATATGTATATGTATATTTACGATTAATATAAATTATAATGGAAAAAGAAAAGAGATAAGGGAAGACACGAGGTATTTTGGTAATTTTATCAAAACGCACTAAAACACAAACGAAATGCAACATAATTCTGGACTTGATTTTGGTCGACCTGGGTAATCGCACTTTCGTTCTTCGATATACTATTTAAACATTTCAGACCCATCTAATATATACCTTTCGTTATGATCATCAGCTTTGTCAGATATAGAGAACATAGATTCCACCCGTCTTTGGAGAAGACGAGACGGTTTTATCCTCATGTACATAACATGGATGGATTCTTCGTGGCAAAGGTAAGCCCTTTGAGGTGTATTCTACAACTTATGAAGGATATTGTTGCCATGGATGGATTTTTCGTGGCAAAGGTAAGCCCTTTGAGGTGTATTCGTAACATGGATGTATCTTCATGTACGTTTGCGTTTTGGTGCATTTTTAATAAAATTACCAAAATATCCTTGTAGCTTTCTCTGATATCTTCTTTCTTTTTATTATAATTTATATTAAACATAAATATATATATGTATTGTATATTTAAATATTTTTATATTTTTAAATTTATTTCGAATATTTGAAAATTATAATTAAAAAATATACACTAAACAAAAAATTTAAATAAATTCTTTTTTTAATAATTCTCTATTTTGGAAATTTTTAAAACGCAATTAGAACAGTTTTCTACTGTTTGCTTCTAGTCGCAGTCGGTCGCAAACGCAGCAATTCCACCATTCAGACAAAATAAAACAAAACGTTGTAAATCGTTGACAAAAACGCAGCCAAACGCGAACGCTGCATTTTCTCCAGTGAAACCCTAAGTCCTAACATTTTTGGTTTGATCTCTTTGATTTTCTTTGTGCAGCTAAAGAAAATGAGCAACGCGAAGCAAGCTTCAGAAAGTGATGATCCAGTTGAAACCGTGGAGCAATCTCAAGTGCGAAATGATGATACAGATGTGACGAATGACGAAATGGAGAAGCCTGTTGTTACCAATGGGCAACCGAAGCAAGAAAAGATAGCGAAAGAGAAGAAAAAAACCCTTAAATCCTTAGATGGAAATAGAATTCCATCGTCACACGAGGCCAACAAGCGAAAAAAGGATATGAATGTGAAGGATCAGTCCAAAGCCAAAAAACAAAAGAAGAAAAGATCTGAATGGAAGGCTGAAATTGCAGAATCTAGGTAAAGCATTTCAGCATGAAAATATGATCTTTATAAACCCTTTTAAGTCAATTAAAAGACATTAAATTTGTTTGATTAACCATATCAACACTTGAGATAATGAACATTCATGAAATCTTAAACACTTTTGCAGGGAAGAAAAGAGAAAAGCCATGAGAGAAAAGGGAAAGAAGGAAAAGAACAATGGAGATGAGCTTCAAACGAAAATCGCTCAGGTAATGTAAACAATTAGAGGGTTTTTCAAGGTAATAGATTGTGCCCTCGAGGTGATTTCTGATAGGAAACAGCAAAGCATCAATCTTGATCGCCATGGACAAAATTTACATGTCCAGAGGAGTTTTGTGGAATTATTTACTATTAGGGTAAACCCTTTTAACAGCAGAAGCCATAGGAAACAGCAAAAGCATCAATCTTGAGCTCCATGGACAAAATTTACATGTCTAGATAAGTTTTGTGGAATTATTTACTATTAGGGTAAACCCTTTTAACAGCATAAACCATAGGAAACAGCAAAAGCATCAATCTTGAGCTCCATGGACAAAATTTACATGTCCAGATAAGTTTTGTGGAATTATTTACTATTAGTGTAAACCCTTTTAACAGCAAAAGCCATAGGAAACAGCAAAAGCATCAATCTTGAGCTCCATGGACAAAATTTACATGTCCAGATAAGTTTTTGTTTCATCATAGTAAAAATGCTTTTAGTGTGAAGCTGTTAGAGGGTATAATAAACTCAATTGAAAACCCTAATTTGTCACAAAGTGTTGAAAGGCTGTAAAAGAAAAAGGAAGCTGTTGTGTTGATTCATTGATTGGGTTTAGTTTTAGAGTTTTTAAGAGAGATTTCAATCTTAATTTTGTGGGATTTTGTGTTGGATAATATGACATAACCTATCCTACTTCTCCTCTTTGTCAGATCCTGTTGGCTTCTGATTATTAATTATTCATTACCAACTTAAACTCACCCACTTTGATTTTCGGATTCTCTCAGTATTTATTTATATACATACACTTAATTTGAATTTATTATATTTCTCCACGTAAAATATAAAAAAAAATGCTTTTATAAATTTAACATGATATTTATGATATTTAGGGGCGTAAAACTCAATTTATTTATTTAATAAAATAATTATTATATTAATATTATATGTTTTTAAATAAATAAAATTTAAAATATAAAATAAAATTATTGAATATCGAAATATTAATAAAAAATAAATTTATCGAATTATGAATATATAAATGTATTTTTGAATAATATTTTTTATTTTATAATAAAAATATATGAATTTGATATAAATAAAATAATTATAAAATAAAATGTAAATAATATATTACATTTTTATATATTAAATATATATAATGTGTAGAATTAAAATAAATTATGTTTGTATTGATTTTATATTCAGTTCGCGAATATATTTTCGATTTTAATTTATTTTCGATTTCAGATTAAAAATGTTTAAAATCGATTCTTTAAAATATAATTCGATATCTTATTCGATCGAGTATTTTCTTTTTCTGAAATAGAATTGAATTTCACCTGCCAAACTTCATTGTAATCATCATGCATGCAAACGAATTCCCTAGGTCTGATTACGCGTGTATTCACTCTCGGTGATGGCGCGTTACACGTGAGTTTTGCCAGCAGTGTTCGGCTCTTGTTTCTTTTTTATCCCATGTATATATATATATATATATATATATTATGTATTTTTCATCCACAAATTAACGAAAGGAAATGAGTTTTTCTTCCTGGATAATGTAAGTATTGGAAGAATGATGATACGAGGAAACTTTGTATATTTTTAATATATAAAACATTTTAAAATATAATACTTATATAACCTTTAAAGACTTATCAAATTTGATGGATAAACCATACAAAAAAACATAAAAATCCAAAATGATTTAGAAATAATTGAGGGGGCATCACATGGCATAAAGAAAGCAATTAAACAATCGCATTTAATCTATTTAGATAATATATTATTTTAAGCACAAAATTTAATATTTCTTCATAAATTATGTAATCTTATGCAACCCGAATATGTTAATAAAACAAGATCTGATATTTATGAGACTATAATATATATCAAAATCAAATTTTTTTGTTGCTATATTATAAATATAATCAAGTAATTCGGTTAACAGAACCTAAGTATTTATGGGTCGTCCTCATGAACATCCTTGAAAATCAAGGCTTTGATGGAAACCTTTGTCTTCCATTTTAGAGAAAACAAAAATCCATTGAAATAATTAAAGCCCTAAAAAAGTTGAAAACTTTTCCTTTGACCCTCCTCTCTCTCTTTCTTTTCATGGTAGACCCCTCTCTCTCTCTCTCTCTCTCTCTCTCTCTCTCTCTCTCTCTCTCTCTCTCTCTCTCTCTCTCTCCACTTCCATGGAAGGAGATGAGTTCCTCCATTTCTATATCTCTCTCTTCACAGATGCATGAACAGTGAAAGTTGTCTGCTTTTTTTATCATCTTCCTTTTCTTTTTCTCCTGCTTACTTCCCGGGAAAAAGGACGAAAAAGGGTCTGAGATCTTGGTTCCTCACAGAGATTATTCAGGTATTGTTTCTTTATTTTTTCATCGAAGTTTGTTCCTTTTTTGTATTTTAGCCACTGGGATTTTCTTGGTCTGATTAGATCCAGAAGGAAATTGTTTAGTCATATATTGATTTTATGAGATCTGTATAAGCCTCGGAGACCACTCCTTGCATGAAATATGATTGTTCTTGTACACCAAATAATCGAGGATTAAAGAGGGTGAAGGGTTTTCTCATGGAGAAATTGTGTATTTATTTGAGTAATTATAATGTTTACTTAGTTGATTTTCAGTGAGATTTGAATTCAAGATCCATAATGGGATTTAGCTGCTATTCATTAGTTAGATTTATGTTCTGTTTTCTCTTCTCAATTTGGTTAGTAAATGCATGATCTTGAGAGTCAAATTTGAAATCGACAACTTTGAAAGAGCTGCGGCTACTGCTGAGTGTATGTACTATCTAAATATAGAGACTTTATAGGTTTTATATGTTTTTTTTCTACTTAATTATGTGGTAAATTCTGGTTCTTGATTACGGTAAACATGAAAGCTCAAGTCAATATTCTTGATAATTGATCTTCTCCATGATAGTAAATTTTTATTTTTTTTAACAAATGTTATCTGAATCTTGAAAGGCTTTAAGGTTGTTCTCTTGTCTAATTAACCTTAAGATTTCTTCTTGTCCCTTAAATGTTACTGATGCTTTTGTTTTTCTGTCTGGTTTTGTGTAGAGTTCTGGTCATTGATTGATGGAATCTGTGATTTAAAGTAGTTCCCATGGCCTCAAGATCTGATTCAAGAGTTGAAGAAAAGAGTGATATGAAAACCCAAGATAGAACACTTAATAATCCCAATTCAAGTATTTCAGTCAACTCTTTAGCGGATCAAGTATCGTCAAGTTTGACTTTTGCCGATCCAAAAAGTGTTGATCTTGGTGAGAGTGGGAAGAGTAGTACATGTAGAGCAAGTACAAGCAGTGATATCAGTGATGAAAGCACTTGTAGTAGCTTAAGTAGCATTAACAAACCTCATAAGGCAAATGATATAAGATGGGAAGCAATACAAGCCGTTCGATCAAAGCACGGTGTTTTGGGTTTGAATCATTTTAGGCTTTTGAAAAGATTGGGATGTGGAGATATTGGAACTGTTCATCTTGCTGAATTGAACGGAACAAAGTGTTATTTTGCGATGAAAGTTATGGATAAAGCGGCTTTAGCTAGTCGTAAAAAGCTTCTTCGAGCTCAAACCGAAAGAGAAATATTACAATGTCTTGATCACCCTTTTCTTCCAACATTGTATAGTCATTTTGAAACTGAGAAATTCTCTTGTTTGGTTATGGAGTTTTGCCCCGGTGGCGATTTACATACCCTTCGTCAACGACAGCCTGGTAAACGTTTCCCCGAACAAGCAGCAAAGTAAGATAAAACATTATTCATGATCTTTATCGTGTTTAATCTCGAGATTCAGTTGTTGTCAGATTATCATGATTCATGATCATATTGTTCTTTTGTTTCTATCAGGTTTTACGTAGCAGAAGTACTACTTTCGTTGGAATATCTTCACATGCTCGGAATCATTTATCGTGATCTAAAGCCGGAGAATGTTCTCGTGAGAGATGACGGGCATGTAATGCTTTCCGATTTCGACCTTTCCCTCAGGTGTACGGTTAGTCCTACCGTTGTGAGATCAACTGCCCTTGGATCTGACACTTTACAAAAGAACAACAATTCAGTCTATTGTGCACAACCCGCGTGCATACAGCAACCATCGTGTATGGCCATGGCTCCTACGACCTGTTTCTCTCCTCGGTTCTTCTCCAGTAAATCAAAGAAAGACAAGAAAATAAAAAACGAGACGGGAAACCAGGTTAGTCCATTGCCTGAACTCATAGCCGAGCCAACGAATGCACGCTCAATGTCATTTGTCGGTACACATGAGTACTTAGCACCTGAGATCATCAAAGGTGAAGGCCATGGAAGTGCAGTGGATTGGTGGACTTTTGGGATCTTTTTATACGAACTATTGTTCGGTAAAACCCCGTTCAAAGGGTCAGGGAATCGTGCAACGCTCTTTAACGTCGTGGGTCAGCCGTTACGATTCCCTGAATCACCCGTTGTTAGTTTTGCAGCAAGGGATTTGATCAGGAGTTTACTTGTGAAAGAACCTCAACACAGATTAGCTTATAAACGTGGAGCTACAGAGATAAAGCAACATCCTTTTTTCGAAGGAGTGAATTGGGCTCTGGTTAGATGTGCAAGTCCTCCTGAGATTCCGAAACCCGTTGAGCTTGAGAATCTTCATACTTCTGCAACATCTACCAGTTCCAGGTCCGACCCGACTAGTACTACCAACTATCTCGAGTTCGACTTCTTTTGAGATTTCTCAACAACCGTCCCTTCGATCCTTGTGATTGTTCCGTTGTTATCGTTTATCACTTGATGTTCTTAAAAGGGTTTTCGAAAATGTGACAACTTTCTAATTCTTTTTTCATCTTCCACCTTTGAAAAACTCTGTGATTTGTGTTCTGCAATATAAGTGTTCACTCTCTTTATTGTTTGATTTAGGCACTGACCGGTGGCGTCGCAGTGTCGCAGTGTCAGACGATATTAAAACGACGGGTGGAGTTGCACTCGCCCATAAACGTGCGAAACGTAGATTTTAAAAATTCTTACGAAAATATTTTTCTTTTTTAGATATTATGTTTTATGTAGGGGTGGATATTTCGGGTTATCTGGACCGATTCGGACTGACCCAATCCGAATAACCCAATCTATGAGATATAAAGAAAACCCATATGAATTTTATAGAAAATATGGGTTCAATATCAAAAATCCAAATGGTTTTGGGTCGGTCTGAATTCGGGTTCGGGATAAACCAAGGAACCCGAACATCTAAAAAAAACCTAAACGAAACCTAACCTTAAACCGTGAGTCGTGATAAAATTTCCTCTCACTCGCACATTTAAAACCCAAATTACCCGTATTTAAATAACCCGGAGAATCCGAATTATCCAAAATATTTATATAAACCAAATACAATTCGGTTTTTGGGATCAATGTTTCAAAAATCGAACAACCCGAACCTGGATCGAAACTCGAGAAACCCGTCCCGAATACCAAATGGGTTTTTTTGGATTCAATTTTTTATAAGCCGAGAAACCCGAACCCGAAGAACCCATCCCAAAATCCAGATTGTCCACCCCTAATTTTATGTTTTTATTAATTTATATTAATTGAAAATATATACACTAAACAATAAAATTTAAATCAAATTTTTTATTAATAATTTTCTATTTTAATAATTTTATTCAAAACGTAATCGAAACAGTTTTCTGCGATTCGCTTCTAGTTGCTCTGAACTGGTTTTTGTTGTTTCTCCATGGGAAGTACAAACAGAGAAATCAAATGAATATATTCTTAAACCAATGTTTACACAAACCCTTCTCTAAGTACATAAAACAAATCACCATATCCGACCCATAAACAGACACAATAAGATTATCAAGACAAACCGATTGAATCTCGTTACAAATGTTTGTAACAGCTATAGGCAATAGCCACGGACGCAGCAGCGCACATAACCGCGAGAGCAGCGTATGAATCTTCTCTTTCCCAATTCTGTAACCACGTTGGCATTACAAAAACCTTACGCTTTGACGATCCATCGAGCCTCTCGCTCTCTTTTGCTCTCTCTTTTTCGTGGGTACGCTTCTCTTCGCTCTCGTGTTGCTCCAGACACAACCGAGATCTGTCCTGACATGAAGAGTTTCCGTTCTGTTGGCAACATCCATTAAGTTCTGTCTCTCGGGACTGGCAACAGAAATCGTTGCCGTTGTTAAATGGTTCCTGCGTTACCTTCCCGTTCCTCTTGTCTGTATTCGCTGTCCCGTTTAATTGGATCCTTTGTTCTTGAGTTTTCTTCTGCTCTTCTTCTGATAGACCCATTTGGCCCCTACAAATTAACACAATCGTAATGTATTATGCGGAATCTATAGATTGAAATCAAAGACAAAAGGCTTGACTGGTGGAAACGCAGCGTTTGCGTTTGGCGATGTTTTTGTCAGCGATTGATGGCATTTTGTTTCATTTTGTCTGAATGATGGAATCGTTGCGTTTGCGGACGACTGCGACTGGAAACGAATGGTAGAAAACTATTGCGATTGCGTTTTGAACAAAATTACCAAAATAGATAATTATTTAAGAAAGGAATTTATTTAATTTTTTTGTTTAGTGTATATTTTTTAATTATAATTTTCAAATATTTGAAATAAATTTAAAAATTCAAAAATTAAAAAAACATTTACATATACAATATATATACATATATATGCATATTTAAATATATATATTTAAGATTAATATAAATTATAATAAAAAGAGAGAAGAGATAAAAGGAACCACACGAGAGTGTTTTGGTAATTTTATTCAAAACGATCAAAATGCAAACTTAATGCAACATAATTTCAGATTTTTAAAATCTGCGTTTCGGTGCATTTTCGGACGACTGCGACTCCACCAGTCGGTTTTAATGTCGCCCGGAGTCGCCAGAAAACGCAGTCGCTGCGTTTGCGTTGGACTGCGACTCCACCGGTCAGAACCAAAATAGACCGATAAAAAAAGTATGATCTTTACTTACCTCCATAACCGATCTACAATTTTTCCCCTGCTGATATGCTGCCCCAACAAAACAGATACATCATCTGGAGTCACATAACCATACCTAGAAACAAGAACGACGATAATCGTCAATTCAAATCGATGATCCATTCAATCGTCAATTCAAATGGAAGCAGAAAGACGAATGATTGAATTAAAACCCTAATTTAACTTGAAACCATACCAATGTCCTGTGACTTTCCCATTGATTTTCGAGTAGATGATCACATTGCCGGCGTATTTATGGCCACCAATGTGAGAACATGGCCTAACCGATACTTTACCTTGAAGACCATGTAATTCAATTTCATCTCTGAATCTACTAACCAACGAGGGCCCACAAAGGCCGCATCGTTTATCTCGAGATCCATGACAACAAACAAAAATATATGAACCTTCTAGAAACTCTGGATTTCCCGGAAACCATTCGTTATCTTTCACAAGTACCGCTTCAACAAATGTGTCGACATCAAAATGTGTCAGCCTTCTGCATTTGTTTGAAACAATTCAAGATTCGTAGTACGAATGCGTAAGATAAGGCAAGTATAAAATTTACGGATAACGTTTATTCGAATTACCTATATCGGATCATATCAGGGAAAATGAGTACATCCCCATTTGATGTCTCTGTCCCATCATGCCCTTCACATACTGTGAGTCGGGTCTGCGTAATCAGTCGTAAAAATCCATTAGGGTTCATGAATGATAAAACCCTAAAAATCCATCATTTTAAGAGTGTTTTCGACGCTACAACAATCCAGAGAAGACTATCACATAAAATTAAAACATAAACATTGCCCAAAAACGAGATACTTTTGGCGAAACTAATATCAAAATCGATGATGCTCAAGCAAAAGTATCATTTAGTGGCGACAAATAGGCGAAATCCAAGAACTTTAGTAACATAAAACTGATCACAATTGGTCTCCAAAGCATTTCATGTATCATTACAATCTAAAAGACATGATATTTGAATCAAAAGGCATCTGTTGTGAGCATCAGATATTTCAAGCAAATTAATCAGATAATATGTCATCATAATCTCATATAAATCCAGCACTTGATCAATATCTTTGAGCTTCTAATTAGCAAAAAACAACAGAACCAATACATAATCCAGAGAGAGAGAGAGAGAACCATAAATCTCTCCAAGTGAACACAGTTTGCAAATAACAAAGCTGCAAAAGCTTATGCTAATGGTAATGGTAATGGCCAGTTCGAATCAAAAGTCATTAGATCGAAACAACAGAAATGATTATTAGATCACAAACAATCATCACAACCATAAACCCTTAACCGATGGAAAGAAAGACAGATAAAGAAAGAAATCTCAGAACAGAAGATTACCTCTTTCTTCATTTTGCCCTTTTTCGCCGACACGGCGGCGGAAAGTAATCTCGGTAACCGATCGAACTCCGCCGCTTCGATTCTTGCGGGCCAAACGGATGGCTTTTTGTAGCATAAGAAGACATGCCTCTCGTAGAACTGTACGGTCCCTGCGAGTTCGCTCAGTCGGAAATCTGGACGGGAGAATCCGAAATCGGAGTCGCTGATGCTCTCTCCGCCGCCACCGAGCAAGCTCTCGCTCTGGAAGCTTCCAGAGTGAGAGGTAGGTTCGCCGAGAAAGCTGTCGAGGTGGTCTGAGACGGTGATCGGAGACGACGCCGATGATGGGTTGCTTATAAATGACAAAGGGTCTCCTCTATCTCTACCACTTTCCATTGAATTCGAAGAAAAGTTGAAATTTTGGAGATCAAAAACTGAAATTTTGGAAAGCGAGCGAGAAATGGAAGGAAGAAGAAGAAAGATCTGTCTAAGTTCCAGTGCAATGGGAAGTCCCAAGTTTCTTCTCCAGTGTACTAAATGTTACTCTTTACTTCGCCTCAGTTTTTATTAAACCTCCCAAAACCGGAATAATTTTGGTTATAATCTCCGGTTCAGTCATTTAACCGACCAAAATCGTATTGATTTGGATACAATAACCTCCGGTTATCTTCCACCAATGCTAACTTAACTAATTCACATTAACACAAACTTTGCCTCTTTTTTGTTACAAAGTAGCCAAATTATGATTAGTTGTCCTCCATCTACATCGGTTTAGGTTTAGGACATACACTTTAGATTCATCTAAATGGTACTCAACAAATTTGAGGTAGTTTTTAGATCCAAACCTATATTTTGATATCAGACTTAGTTCGTCTTGTTTTGGATCTAAGTCTATATTTGATATGGTATTAAAGTCTAATTAGTCCCTTTTGGATACAAGCCTACTTTTGAATCCAAACCAATATTTGACATGACATCAGAACCTTAATTAATCCCTTTTGGATCCAAACATATATTTGACATGGTATCAGAGCTTATTTCGTTCCTTTTGGATCCAAGCCTATATTTGACATGGTATCAGAACCCTAATTAATCCCTTCTAGATCCAAACCTATATTTAACATGGTATCAGAGCCTAGTTCGTTCTTTTTGGATCCAAACCTATATTTGACATGATATCGGAATTTTGAATATGGTACTGGACAACCCAAACATATATTTGACATAAAACAACCTAAATATCTGATTCAATTTACAGAAAAATGCTGTTTCTGATTATCAAATCACACCCATCTCACCAAAACACACAATTTGTAAGTGAAGCAGAGGAGAATTCAGAAGGGTTTTTCACCAGAAAGAAGATGAGAAGGAGATCCTCCCTCAAACTGATTCTTCTTCCTGTGAAACACTTCACTCAGATTTGGTAAAAGTACTTTCTTTGAAATAACTGAAGTCTTAGTCTTTTCCAGTTTCCGGATTTCAACCCTTCGTTCTATAGGCTTCTGTTTCATGATTTCGTTATGATATGGCGATGATGATTCATTGGATGCAGCTTCAGCTGCTTTCTTTTGCTCTCTTTCACGCCATCTTTTGAGCTCTCCTTCAACTGCCCTCTTAGCAGCTTCAGCCATTTCTGTTTTCTTCATTGCCTCTTGCGTTGCAGCTTTTAAACCCTCTATTTCATTTAGAGTCATCTCTAATTTCTTTAACGCCTCATTTTCACTAGCTCTCACTGCTTTCACTTGTGCTAATGCAGCTGCCACTTTCATCTCAGCTAACTTATCAGATTCCTTTACTTTTCTGCTTAAAGATTCGAATTCTTCTCGAGACATTGTGATTTGAGCATCAGATTCAGATGTCGAAGTACGTGTAATGTTGGTTTTTTCAGACATGAACTTTATCTGTTCAACTGCTCTTGTCTCAGCAGCTTTTGCTTCTTCTACTTCATCTATAGCAACCTTAAGGTTTAACTCTGCATCTTCAAATGCAACATTTGCAACTTCTGCTTCTTT
The DNA here is from genome assembly GCA_036759665.1 of Gynandropsis gynandra. Taxonomy (NCBI): domain Eukaryota; kingdom Viridiplantae; phylum Streptophyta; class Magnoliopsida; order Brassicales; family Cleomaceae; genus Gynandropsis; species Gynandropsis gynandra. The sequence continues at coordinate 873,254 of CM071869.1, forward strand.
TCTCAATTCCTTGGCCTTGATTCTCATTTCTTCAGATTCTTTTCGGGCAATATCTGTCTCTAAAGATAACTGATTAAGGGTTGACATCATCTCTTCATACGCAGCCTTCGTTTTAGATTCCTCTGCAACGCATGCTTCAAGCTCGGTTTTACTTTTTCTTAGCTTCAGATGAAGATTTCCAGCCATGGATTCCGTTTCAGCTTCTTTCGCTTTCACCTCAAAATGTTCTTTCTTCACATTCTCCAGTTCTATTTTGAGAGATTCCACCAACTCTTGTAAGGATTTCTCTTCTTCAACCAACTTCTTAATCGATTCTTTCGCATCATCTAATTCCATTGTCACGCTCTTCATTGAACCCATATCTAAAGCTTTTGCATTTTCAATCTGATTCTGTAACGAGTCGATCTCGTTATACGTTTCAGCCAGCTGCAATTCAAGCTTTTTCACAAGTTGAGGGTCAAACCCGTTGTTCAAATCGAGTAATTTCTTTGCTAACTCTTCCATTTTAGCCTTATATAATTGCCTCTGAATATCTTTCTCTGTAAAGATTTGAGCTTTCTCTTTCTGTACTTGCAAACACGAAAGCTTCATCTGTTCAACGGATTCATTAACTACTAATATTTCCTTCTTGAGCTCTTTAATCTTCTCAGAGTTAGCTTCGACCACTTTTTTAGCTTCGTCTATAGTGTTTAAAGCAACAATCTTCGATACAAAGATTTCGTTTGAATCCTGACGGATTTTGCTCAGTTCTTGTTTTGCCATATCAAGCTCATTAAGCACTGTCCCATACTGTTCTATAACATTGTCTATGTCTTGTTTTCGTGCATCATTCGATGGATAAACACTTACTGATTTTGCTTTTGCTTGACACTTTGCCTCTTCTGTCAACTTAATTGCTGAATCTTTCGATTGATTGACGACTTTTAGCTTTGAAGTAAGATCAAAGACTGTTCTTTTAGCCTTTTCAAGCTCAATCAATGCTTCCTCTTTTGTTGTTTCGGCATTTTGAAGTTGTTCTTTTAATTTGTTTAGCTCTTTCTGTGCCAAGTGAAGCTGTGATTCCTTAGCCAACACTCTCTGAACCATTACAGAAGAGTAATATCATTAATCTTAATTAAGAATTCCTCTAAAGAACCAAATCAAGAAGAAGATTTATACCTCGGCGGATTGAGGATTCACTTTTCTGATGAAGGGTTTTTCACCCGAATGAACACTTTCGCCAAAAAGGGTAACCGCATCTTTAACTGATTGAAAAGGTGCACTGGTGTCTACCTCCCCTTTGGAAGACCCCATTGAATATCTTATAAAGCTTTTAGATTAATCCAACATTAACCTGAATCAATCACACAATCTTTGGAGCATGAAATCCCTAGGCATGAAACAGATACCATTTGCTCCAAATTCAGATTAAAACGGCTAAATAGAATCTATGGCTAAACTTTAGAAAGATCATTGACAGAAACCAGACATGCCCTAATACTAATTATGACATTTTAGAAAATCTAATTAGCAAAACAAATTCATCAGGATCATACTCTTTTCTGAAAATTTTCTTCCTTTATGCACTACAAAAAGTTATTCAATCTAATTTCCATACAAAGCTCACAAGAACTGAACCAAAACAGAAACTGGCTTGCACATAAGTGGAATCATTAAGGATTCTACTCGATCTTTCCTATGGAACAAGTTACCTAATTTTTAACAGAAATACGAATAAAACCTAAACCCTAAGAACATGTTATCTCACAAGACAAATCAAAGACAAAAAGGTTTCATCTTTTATCTCATCTGATCAAACTCAACGCACAAGAAAGCTTAAACCCTAACCGAAATCGCTTCAAAAAATACATCAAAAATCGTTACAAGTAGATAATCAGAGAGTCAAACCACAACTTAAGAATCTTTTCTCACACTCAAAACCAGCGACGACCATCATCAATTTGCTTCCGATCATCGTCTTCTTCCCCGAAAAGCTGTTGTCTTTCGATCCCGAAAGAGAAACCCAGAAACGAAGAATCAAAGTTATGCAAGAAAGTCTTGAACAGAATCTGGAATATACTTTTTCTCTCAGAAAGAAAGACAGAAGAAACCCTTAAATAGTAATATAGGTCTCAACCAAGAACAACGCCTCGAATCGAGAAGATAAAGATCAACGGAAAAAAAGTTCAAAGCTTCGGGAGAGATGAAATTTTGAAAATCTGGTGTCAGCAAAGCCAAGCCAGTGGAGAAAAGAGAGAGAAAGGGGCAAAGTTGATGTGTAATTTGGCTGCTTCTGACTGGTCACTGGTGAGCTACAATTCAGAAATTTTGTATCATTATAGACGGTGAATATTCTATTTCCATAAATTCATTCTACAAATCAAAATAAATTTGTAATTAAATTATATATATATAGCACATACAAAATTTAATTGTAAGTGAAAACCTTACAACAATATTGTATGTATTATCCACGTTTGCTCATATATATATATATATATTATTGGACAAATTTAAACTTCTGAATTAGCTTTTGAAATTAATTAGATTCAATCCACATTTGATTTTAGAGTTAATTTCGTTTTGATTTGATTATATCGATTTTGGATCTTCGATTGTGTTTACGCTCTTAAACTAGATGGAATGACATGAATCTTGATCATATATATAATATTATATAACTTATTTTCTTAAACTAATTTTTAAAATTAGTGTATTGACCAATTTAAATTCTTCTTATCCTAAAATGTTAAGTTTGAAAAAATATTGGAAACATTAAATATCAGTAATCAAATGTTTTTAATTGTTGATTTATAATTAGTATTAATGTTGAGATATTTAGATATTATGAAACACTATCAATTTGGAGACAATTGTGATAACTTATGAAAAAAAGGCTTATGAGCTTTTATGGGAAGACAATATTATTCTGTGCACGTGAACTATACGACAATGCGGCTTAACACGTAGATTCCATATTCCAATGCGTATATATATATATATATGATTTGTAATTTTGTATCGTTTTCATAAATTTGTAACATATTCAATTATTTTGAATAGATATATAAATGTAATTATTTTAAAATAATAATATTTTATAATAGTATAGTAAAACTCTAGGCAATCGTATTCTCTAAAATTTTATTCTTAATTATCAGTATCAATTTTGTTTGTACATTTTTTAATTTAAGGTATAATAATAATAATAATAATAATCTATTTATGTTAGATAGATTTTAGCTTTTTTAAATATAAAAGATTGGATAATTTTTTAAAAGTTTTCAGATTTATTAATTGATATTAAAGTGATCGTTGGTCGATTTCGTCTTTCGAATATTTACCGACACAATATTATTTTACATAAAGCTAAACTGAAAATTATAAAACACTATATCTACCGACACATTATTATTATTATTATTATTATTATTATTATTATTATTATTATTATTATTATTATTATTATTATTATTATTATTATTATTATTATTATTATTATTATTTATAAATGTTATTATTATACACATACACATTATTATTATTATTATTATTATTATTATTATTATTATTATTATTATTATTATTATTATTATTATTATTATTATTATTATTATTATTATTATTATTATTTATAAATGTGACTTAATAACCTGATAAATGGACCACAGGGTTCTCAAAGGTTGATCTGATCATATCGACAATGATTTTCTTCATAGCGTCACAGTTGAATGCCGAAATGGTGACATGGGGCTTCGTGTATATTAATAAATATACTAAAAATATATATGTATCCATCTTTAATCTTTTTTAATACTTCAGATCTTATATTTACATTTAGATTATGTACATATAGATTTTGTATTTGTCGTAACTATTTAATGTTTTCATGGTTCATTACAGAAAATTTTTGCAATAGTATTCCTATACAAAAATAATAAACTAAGTAATTTAAGAAGTTTAAATACCAATTTTCCCAATTTTAAATCTTAATAATCACATAACAAAAAAATTAAAAATCTTAGAACATGATACGAACCAATCCATTTACAAATCAATTTTGGAATGAAAATCCATTAAATTCAGAGAAAAAGTCATATTACACCCAACTATCATGTTTTACTTAAATTCCCCCCTCAATTATTTGACACAACCAATTCCCCTTTATCTTACAAAATCCATCCAATTTCCCCCTTAATTATACCAATTCAGTCAATTCCCCTATCCGTTATATAATCAGTATATTGGCATTAACCGATCCGATTTCGACCCGGTTTAACCGGATTTAACCCGATTTTGACTCAATTTTGACCCGGTTAAATGTAACCGAATTTAATTCGATTTAACCCGATTTTACCCAATAATAACCCAATTTCACTCAAATTGACCCGATTTAACCGAATTTAACCCGATTTTACCCAATTTCACCCGATTTCATCAAATTTAATTCGATTTCCATCCAAATTTAACCCGATTTTATCCAATTTTAACCTAATTTCACCTAAATTAACCCGATTACCGCCAAATTTAATCCAATTTCATCCAATTTAAACGATTTACTCATTTTTAACCCGATTTACTCTTTTTTAATTCGATTTAACCTGGCCAAAATTTAATCCAATTTCATCCAATTTAACCGATTTACTCACTTTTAACCCGATTTACTCTTTTTTAATTCGATTTAACCTGATTTTCGATTTACCTCAATTTCATCCAAAGTAATATAATACCAACCCGATTTTACCCAAATTAATATAATTCGAACCCATTTTCACCCAAATTAACCCGATTTCATCAAATTTAATCCGATTTTCATCCAAATTTAACCTGATTTTATCCAATTTTAACCCAATTTCACCCAAATTAACCCGATTATCGCCCAAATTTAATCCAGTTTCACCAAATTTAACCGATTTACTCACTTTTAACCTGATTTACTCTTTTTAAATTCGATTTAACGCGATTTTTGATTTACCTCAATTTCATCCAAAGTAATATAATTCTAACCCGATTTTACCCAAATTAATATAATTCCAACCCATTTTCACCCAAATTATCCCGATTTCATCAAATTTAACCTGATTTTATCCAATTTAGCCTGATTTTATCCAATTTTAACCCAATTTCACCCAAATTAACCCGATTATCGCCCAAATTTAACCGAAATCGGGTTGGTATTATATTAAATTAGGTTAAATCGAGTGAATTCTTAAACTTGGAATTATATTACATTGGATAAAATTGAGGTAAATGAAAAATCCGATTAAATCGAATTAAAAAAAAGAGTAAATCGGGTTAAAAGTGAGTAAATCGGTTAAATTGGATGAAATTGGGTTAAATTTGGACGATAATCGGGTTAATTTAGGTGAAATTGGGTTAAAACTGGATAAAATCGGATTAAATTTGATGAAATCGGGTTAATTTGAGTGAAAATGGGTTGGAATTATATTAATTGGGTAAAATCGGGTTAGGATTATATTACTTTGGATGAACTTGAGGTAAATCGAAAATCAGGTTAAATCGAATTAAAAAAGAGTAAATCGGGTTAAAAGTGAATAAATCAGTTAAATTGGATGAAATTGGATTAAATTTTGGCGATAATCGGGTTAATTTGGGTGAAATTGGGTTAAAATTGGATAAAATCGGATTAAATTTGGATGAAAATCGGATTAAATTTGATGAAATCGGGTTAATTTGGATGAAAATGGGTTGGAATTATATTACATTGGGTAAAATCGGATTGGTATTATATTACTTTGGATGAAATTGAGGTAAATCGAAAATCAGGTTAAATCGAATTAAAAAGAGTAAATCGGGTTAAAAGTGAGTAAATCGGTTAAATTGGATGAAATTGGATTAAATTTTGGCGGAAACCGGGTTAATTTAGGTGAAATTGGGTTAAAATTGGATAAAATCGAGTTAAATTTGGATGGAAATCGAATTAAATTTGATGAAATCGGGTTAATTTGGGTGAAATTGGGTTAAAATTGGGTAAAATCGGGTTAAATTCGGTTAAATCGGGTCAATTTGGGTGAAATTGGGTTAATATAGGATAAAACCGGGTTAAATTCGGTTAAATCGAATTAAATTCAGTTAAATTCGGTTAAATCCGGTTAAACCGGGTCAAAATTGAGTCAAAATCGGGTTAAATTCGATTAAATCGGGTCGAAATCGGATCGGTTAACGCCAATATACTGAATATATAACGGAGGGGGAATTGGCTGAATTGGTATAGTTAAGGGAGAAATCAGATGGATTCTGTAAGATGAGAGAGGAATTGGTTGTGTCAGATAGTTGAGGGGGAATTTGAGTAAAACAATAGTTGGGTTGTAATATTCCTTTTTCCCTTAAATTTATCATAATATCAAAATAAGGTTAATCCTAATTGAATATGATATTTGGAAACACCCATAGAATTTAAAAAAAAAAAGAGAGTAAAAATCATACATAAGAAATTAATAAAAAACATAATACAGTATATAAATATAATATAAACTAACTTATTTATAACCAAATAATTTTGAATTAGAAATAATATAAGGAAGTTTCAACAATCATTTTTATTTCACATTTCCACTTTATTTTATAATACTACAAAATAACAAAACCTATTAACTGCCTTGATAAGATAACAGGAACTTTCCAGGAATCTATTTTCCTGGAAAATGAAAGGCGCAAAAATACTCTTGACGAACAAGGGATATATATATATATATATAGAAGGGTAAATATTTGTAAGCCAAACAGGGAAATTGATATATTAAAAAAAAGGGAAGCTCTACAGCATGATGATACATAAACCATGAAATGAAGCCAAGAGCCGATGAAGAAACAGATCGGCTTTGTAGTGAAGAACCCCATGAAAATCATTACATATAGACACAATCACTGTTCTGTTTTTTTTTTTGTTTTTTTTCCTAATCCCGTGGCAACATGATTTGACATGACATGACATGACTTTAAAGACAACTTCAAGAAGGAATCTTCCGTGATTCTGTTACAGCTCCCAACATCTAGGAACTTATGTCGGGAGAAGCAAGATAACAGAAGAACATGTTTTTTATATGTGAAAGCATTTTCGATCATGCAATAAGACTTTGTCAAGAGTCCACAGTCGGAGATTGTACGCAGCAAAGCCATTTTTTCTGAAAATGTATGGAAGGGTGATCTAATGTAATGCAGAGTCGAAAAAAGAATCAAATCGAAACGTTTAAATCGTGTCCACGGATGGAGAAATTCAGTCATGGAGAGGTAAACTTACAGGCGGAGGTTTATTAGGATGATCTGCACCAGGCTTAACATGACTCTCAGTGGCTTTACCAGGTGACTCAGGTTTTCCACCGGTCTTCTTCTCATCCCTAGCCTTGTTAAATATCACGGTGAACCCTTCAGCTGAAGCGGGATCATTAACATCCCATTCACCGAATTTGGGCAAGGGACGACCTTTGTCCTGGTAAAAATACAAAATTTGATAAATGGGAGTAGACGAACGAATATAAATGTATGATGCAAAGATCAATCAACTCTATATGATTAAAAAACTATGATAGAAGTTAAATTCCCCTTTCTGATATCCATTGCAAGCCCTGAAAAAGAAGGGCTTAAGTTTGTCTATTTGCATCTGGCTCTTTCATCATCATCCATTCCCTCAAATGGGGGGAAAGGCTTAGGTTTGTCTTGAAAATGTGAGACTATATACGAAAGGCCAAGAGCATTGGACAAAGACATGATAACAAGTAGATTCGACACGACACAGGCAGGATAAGACGGACAGTTTCGAAGAAAACTTTTTGTGCCCTTTGGTACATGGCTTCCACAATTTCCAAACTCTTGTTTCATCGACAAAATTTATTGCATCATAGGACACTGACAAAATTTATAAGGCACCAACTATTCCCATACATAGCCGATGAGGGATCCCAACTGACCCCCCAAATCGCTCTGATACCAATTGATAAGAACCAATCCCATACTAGACCCAAACAACTCCTCAAAGTACATGGGCTCAAACCAAAAAAAGCCAGCTTATTGAAATAAGAAGGATCATGGCCTTAAGGCACCAAATATTCCCATAATAAGAAGGATCATGGCCTTAATGCACCAAATATTCCCATACATAGCCGATGTGGGATCCTAACATACGCATATAAGTCAAAAGCTTATCATAAAAGTCCCCCATCATGTTATCCTTTATAGATATTGAAAATGAAGTTTGGAAATAGTGATTCAAACTAAGAAAACAGACACAAAGTCATGCCTCTTCAATCTCTATTGAACTCCCCTATAAACCAAGATTAGGAAACAAAGCTAAAGTCATACTTTCGCTTCTTCAATTTTTATATATGATTCGATTTCATTTCTATCCTCCTTTCATGGAAAATCTAACTAAATCAGCATCCTAAACTTACAGCAAAATTATTCATCTACCTCTACGGCCATAACAACACCAAAACTGAAAGGACTCCTCTATTGTGGACCGATAACAGCAACAATCATACTCACCTAGGTATAGCTCATCGATAAGAATCTGGAAAAGAAATCGAAAGATCGAATTTGCAAAGTACAAAAAAAAGGAGATCCAGAAAAATAATAATAAGCAAGAGATATCTAATCAGGATCAAAGTACATATCTGATTATTTGTATCCCCGTCTCGAGTATCGAACACAACAAATCGATGCAATAAAAAAATCCGATCATAATCAACAAATCATCTGGACAGAAAATATTACTAAATTCACCAGACGAATAAATCGAATTCGACGAAAAAAGCAGCTCAATAACACCAAAACTTAAAAAAAACAAAGAGAGAGATTCGACATACCGACATGGCGTCTACGGTAGGAAGCGGAAAGGAAACGACTGGGAGAAACTGCCTAGAAAACGAGGGAAAATGAGAGAAACGGATAGAAAAATTTCTTCGCAGCAAGGGAGAGGAAGAGAGCGAAAATCTGGGCTAAAAAAATGGAGAGAAGGGAAAGGAATTTATTTATTTTCTTTTTTCTTATTCTCTCTCTTCGGTGCAGTGTCCGATATATATAACGGCGTTAATGCAACATCAGCAGTGACGTGGCTCAAGCCGCAGTTAGGAACTAGACGGAAATATGAGATGGCAAACGGCGTTAGTGGAGGTTATATGTTGGGTGAGACGGACGCAAAGCAAACGACTCGCTGGCACTAATGTATTTTTTAAAAAGATAATCACATAATTATATTAATTAATGAATAATTAGACATTAATACTGATTATGTAGTACACGGAGCAAAGGTCGTTGATCAGACACAAACTGAACAGGCCAGTTCTGATGTCGCTTTCCGACACAAAGATTCCCAACAAAGGATCTTCGCCAGAACTTCAATGGCTTCACTCCCTATTTTCCTGGAAAATTATCAGAATTTTCTAGGAAAACTGTCAAGAGTGTTGTCCCTTGACTTCATTGTCCAGAAAGCAAAGTCCAGCCTATACAATCCAGATGTTAAGTTTCACGAAACAGTTTCGAATCATGACTGCTTCAAAGCTGATCAAAATCCAGACAGATTCAAGGGGATTCAGCACATGTTCATCAAAGTCCAGACAGATTCAAGGCGATTCAGCACATGTTCATCCTATTTTCCAGAAGAAAAAGTAGGAAACTATGAACATATCTTACAGGATTGGAACATGATTAGATCTTTTCAAGAGAGGAAAAAGCCAATACCTCGCGGGCTTCAAGATCTAGCTTGTGGCTGTTCCTTGTCTATGGCTGAGCATCATTCAGCAATAATTTGAGTTTGAAGTTGATCAAACCCATTCACCACAATTAGGCATGATTCATAGCCGATAGACAAATTAATCAATCAATAGTTCCAAAAGACCAAAATGCACAAAACAATACTAGTTTTATTTACGAACCAATCTTTACAATGCACTATACAATGCCCTAAAGATTTCCATAAAAAAATCGATCTACTTTCTTTTGGTAGATCGATTTTTCATTGCTTCTCATTTTCTTTTTCACTGTATCGTTCTAAAAACACTTGCAACTACGTGATCTGCTTTTACTAGTCTGTCGTACTTCTTCGATAACGTAAGTCAACTATTCTTTTATATCAAATTAACCTATCAATTCCTCCAATATATCCAGATAGACCCAACAGTTTTCCAGCCGCACACGTTTACTTCTTTCCATCACATCTTGACTTCTTTTGATCCTCTTTAGACTCCATTTTCTTCTCCTCATTCCTTTCTTTGACTCCCTTTCACTTGTCCTTGCTTTTCGCTTTTTCTCTATGAAACTTTCTGCTTTTTATGTTTCTCAACAACCTAATTTTCAAAATATATTTTATAATTCTAAAATATTGCATTAACAATATATATGCTTATCTGATGCTGAATCCTAAAGCAAAGTGAGAGAAACGAACCGAAAACAGAAATATTCAGCGTATAACACATCCTTGAGATCTCGAATGAAACGCTATCCCACTTCACTTGAGAAGTGGATCATATATATAACCTTATGGCTTCTTCTTTCGTTGCAAAGCCTTGAGCTTTTTCATGGCCATTGTCAAGTTCTCATGTGATTCATGAGACAAGTTAGAAGGGTGTATGAATCCCCTTTCCAATATATCCTTCAAGATGATATCAATCTTAACGGAAACAATACCTCGAGAAAGAAAAGCATTGACTAAAGCCTTATAAGTAGTCACATTCGCTAAGAACCCATCTCGTTTCATCTCTTCATAGAGTTCAAATGCAGCTTCAAGATCACCTTTTGCACAAAGCCCAGATATCAATACATTGTACACAACAACATCAAACTTCACCTTATGTTTATACATTACATCCCTCAATTTCAGAGCCTCTGTAACATCATCATTCTTGAAGAACATATGCAATAGAGTGGTAAGACTAGTAATAGTTGGAATGAGATTCTTTTTCAGCATAGACTGAAGTACCAACATGGCTTCTTCAGTTTTACCACATTTTGCAAGTGCTCTAACCAAAGCACTCTCAGCTACATTATCAGTACATATCTTAAGAGCAATCATCTCATCCCTCAGCTCAATTGCATTCTTTAAATCTCCTACTCTACAAAGACCATTAAGCAAAGATGTGTACCTGGTAAGTTCAGGAACATAACCATTTTCCAACATCTTGTGTAAAATTACACGAGATTCTTGGAACCAATGGTTCCTTGTTAGTCCAGTTACAATGGCACCAAAGGTATTTTCATCAGGGGATATTGCCAGTAACATCATGACATTAACTAGGTCAAATGCCTTGCTTATCTTTCCATTTATACAACACTTGGAGATTATCATGTTCAACGTGTACCTGTCAACTTTGATACCCCGGCTTACAAGTGCTTTTAACATTTTAACACCGATATCCAAGAGGCCTGATTCACAGAGCCCGAGAATGAGAGAATGGCATGTGACCCTGTCAGGCGAAATGCCATTCGATATCATGGATCTATAGAGCATAAAGCTTGCTGATATGTCTTTCTTCTTTGAGTACCCATGCAAGAGTATGTTATGGGTAATCAAATTAGGATACAAATTCTGGCTTGCCATTTCAGAAAAGAGGTCAATAGCCTTCTCCATTTTCCCCCTTCTCGAGTAAATGTCGATCACTGCATTTGATGCGACAGTATCAAGACTAAGACCGTTTTCCTTCATTTGATCCAGAAAATAAAGACCAGCCTTGTACATGCCAGTCTTAAACATACTATCTAGCAAACAGGTATACATCACATGGTTGGGAAGTAAAAGGCCTCTAGCCACAGCTTTTTCTGCAAAAAGTATGGCAATAACTGTCTTGCCCTTCTTACACAGCCCCGAGGTAAGAATGGTATATGTATAACTATCAGGCAAAATGCTTTGCTGCACCATCTCACCAAAGAGAGAAACAGCCTTCTGTAAATTCCCTAATTTACACATCTCGGCAAGTATTGTGTTGTACATGACGGTATCTACAGCTGATGGAATATTGTGGAGGCTACGCAGAAACTTCTCCGCCTCTCTTAAATGCCCACCTCTGCATAATCCCTTGAGCAAGCTACCATATGTGAAAAAAGTCGGGTGATGACCTAATTTGGTCATTTCATCAAAAAGAGAGAATGCTTTTAATCCTTCACCTAAGCTCCCATACCCATTCATAACACAATCAAAGGTAACCGTGTTAGGAACAACTCCAACACTTCTCATGTGATGCATAAATCCCTCCGCCTCCTCCACTTTCCCAGCTTTACAAAGTGAATTGACAAGTACATTACACGTGAAATGATCAGCCTTACAGCCCTCAGAAAGCATAGCTGCATATATCCTCAAAGCTTCTCCAGAATTTCCCATCCTGCAACAATTGTATATCATCGTTGAGTATATAATGCTATTTGGGGTCAGCCCATCTCGGTATATTTTACATATAATCTCCTTTGCAGTACCAATCCTCCCCACTATGCAGAACCCATTTATTAGTGCAGAGTATGTTATAATATCGGGATGAATACCCTCTTTACCCATTTCATTGAGCATCTCAACAGCTTCCTCCAACAACCCATTTTTGCATAATCCGTCAATCATTCCCGTGTATGTTATTCTACCAACAAGCATGCCATCTCTCCTCATTTTCATGTAAAGACCTCTCGCTAGTTTAAATTCAGCATGCTTGCATAACCCATCTAAGAGAACTCCATAGCTAACTTCAGTAGGTTTAAGCCCTTGTGCTTCCATTATATCAAAAATCTTTAAAGCATCCTTAAAGTCACCTTGACTAGAATACCCATCTATCAAAGCATTATAAGTAACTTGATTGGCAGAAATTCCAAATGCCAACATCTCATCCAAAAGTTGTCTAGCAATGCCAACTTTTCCTTCCTTAGCAAAACCGTTTATTAGTGTATTATACGTGACTCCATTGGGGTAAATCATCCTCTTTCTCATTTTCCTCAGCAGTAAATAACCTTTTCCACTTCTGTTGTTTCTGCACAAGTCGTCAATGAGCATGTTGTAGGTACAAACATCAGCTTCCACCCCTTTTGATCCCATTTGATCAATAAGCTCCATAGCTGCTTTGTACCTCCCTTTTTTACAATACCAATTGAGAACAGTATTATATGTAAGTGCAGTTGGGCTAAAACCACTATCTTCCATCTTTTGCATTAGATAACAAGCTTTCTTAAACCTTCCTTCAGCACAGAGTACATTAATCAGTATATTGAATGTAGCTACATTGGGACAAATCTTCCTCCCAAGCATTTCCTTCAAAAGAAACGAGACTGACTCAGCTTCTACTCTCTTCACCATGGACCCTAGCATTGCATTACAAGTGTATACAGAAGGATTGAATCCATAATGACCCATCAGTCGAAATATTTTCAAAGATTCCTCAATCATCCCTTCTTTCACATAAACTCTAATCAAGAGATCAAATACCGAAGGGTTGGAATTGCAAAGTCGGTATGTTGTCATCAAAGCACCAAAGACAGAGCCTGACTCGGTACCCATCTGAGACAATTCCCTCAAGATGTGCTTTGCAGGTTCATACATTCTAGCTCTAACAAGAATATGGGTAGTAATTGAAAACAAGTTGACAAGGTGGTTTAGCTCCAAACCAGGCTGTTTCACTGCCCAATTCAGGAGCTTCAAGGCCAGTCTCCCGTGAACTGGTCTAAGACGAGCCTGCTTATAGTCCATATGATTCAGTGAATCCCAACGATCAATTGTAAGAATGGTATGTATGCTCTTCTCCATATCGAACCCTGTTCCAAGACAAATCTGAAACTTTAGTAAAATCCACAAAACAAAGATTCATGGAAGCTCCTTTTGCAACCCGATCCACTAAATTCTGACCACAATTCCTGTTCATTTTAAAACCTTAAAGACGGCAATATCTACATGTAACTCTGGAAATGCGGTACGTTATGAAATCAGCACGAAAACTGTATATTTCATCCCGAAATCACAAAAACATCTTAAATACTTCATCGTTACTGCCTTGGAACCAATTTTATACTCTATAATTCAGGTTAAATAGTTCACCTCTGCTTAATCTCCACGAGTTTCCCTGCCTCGTACGTTCATGCGGTTTAACCAGCTTGATTACACATTGCGAAAATCATGCTTACACATACGCATGTACAAATGTGCATACGTGCAGAACACGAGGAGGGAAGAAAAGTACCGGAGACGCCAAACGCTTCGCGAACAGAAGAGTCATCGTTTTTCAACCGTTTTCTGGTGTTGCAAGAAGAATCCATGTAAGAAAAACATCTGAACATCGAGGAACAGATATGCAAAAGAGAGATTGTCTTGTTTCTTGAAGAAATTAAGCTCGAGAACCCGGACATGGCTTCCTCCGTCTCCGGCTACGTTCGCTCCCGGTAAAGGAGAGAACAAACAGACACTTCCCATGGAAGACTCCGGAGATCTTTATGGGCCCACCTACGAGGCCCATAATCATATCCAATGGGCCTTTGATATAAGCCCAAAATAAAACGACGCAGTTTTATGATCCAGCACGTGTTGATCTCGACGGCTGTGATTTCACACCGATCGCGTGATGGCATAATTGAACGGATGAGATTTGCGGGGTTCATGGAGTAGAGATATTTTGTTGGGCCTAAAATAAGCTAAAATGGGCCTTAAGAGAAAGCCCATAAAGAAGCTGAATGGTGGGTCCCAGGAATCGTGTTGAACGGCTGAGATTGTAGCGTAGGCAGAGAGAAGTAAAGATATGGAAAAAAAGGTGAAAACAACACGCGAGTCTCTTCCACGCGCGCGTGGGATGGGACAGTGTCAGGCACGTGAATTACTTGCACTTCAGCGTACTTAGTCACGTGGGCTTCGTCAGGTACATACATACATGAAATGAAACCCTCCTATTCCATTTTTAGCTTCATTTTCATTTTCCAAATTATATATATATATTGTATTAATAATAATGTGAAATCAGGGTGGCTCAGTGTATATTTGACAAGAGTATTGGAATAGATTTTTAATGAATTTAAATTTATTATTTTTAAAAAGTAATTAATATTTAAAATAATTTTATGTTAAAATGTACGAAAGTGTCTATCTTAATTTTATATCACATGACTTTTTTTTAATGTTTTTTTTAATTGAACCGGTCCTGTATGAAACAATGATAAAGTGATCTAAATAAACAGTAACACATTGTCGGATGGTATATTGTTTTGTTATTAACGTAAAATTTATATATAATTATACTACTAATATCTTACAAATAACAAGTATATTAAATAATATTATTTGGGTGGATTAATAAATCAATTAGGTTGGTTTCTATAGAGACGTCTAAGTTTGTACTTTGTTCATACAATTACGGTATACCAAAAATGGAAAATATATATTCATTTTTCCTTTTTAAAAATAAATAATAATAAATGAGAAAGCGAATGAAAATTGGAAAAAGCAAATTAAAAGCAAAAGAGTGAAAAAAGAGAATCTCTAATTTTGTGGAAACTTCCAGTCTGATACTCTAATCTTAGGACCACACTTACCTATCTTATCTTCCTGTCTCTTTCACATTCATCACCGGTAATAACCAGTTACTCTCAACCTGGTCACCGGCATTAGCCAGTCACCATTCTCCCCTATTATTTATTATTAAAACCCTACCCTCATCTTCCCCCACTCACACTTCCCCCTCTTACTTACGCCGCACGTTACATGCTTCCTTCTTCTCCGTCGGGGAAGAAGAAGAATATGCTGACAGAAGAAAGAGAGCACAACCCGGGATTGGTAAAAAGACTGTTTTACCCTTGTTGGGAGTGTGCTCTCTTTGCTTCTGTCCTCATCGTCTACACTACTACTTGTGCGTGTGTTGCGTCTGACATACATTTGACTCTGAAACTTTTTTTTTATTGTATAAAAAAAAGAGCTTTCTGGGTTATAATCTATGGAGGTACTCAAAGGTTAAGGTATATCTATATCTATATATATATCTGTCTTAAAGTTCTGATATGTCTTAGGGTTTTGTTAGTATGATCAAAATCAAAATTCAACAGATTTTTCTCTCTTGAACCATAAGAAAGTTTTTTTTTAAATATTACATATATATATATATATCGGAAATAAAAATATCAAATTATGTTTCACCAAACTATTATTTTTTTTATGTATCAATCTCCAAATTCACTTATTTCGGGTTACAAAGCACTCAAAAATACTATGGTTAGCTCCCTCTCATTAGACCATAAATATAAAAAAATAAGTTCAAAAACACACATTTTACCGGTATTAGCAATCTCGTCACAATTTATTCAATGTTTGGTTTTTTTTCTAAACTTCCACCATTTAACTGCATTTGTCGAAATTTCAAATACACCTTATCCGAAATTTCAACTCACCACCAAATTGTTTCGTGACCAAAACAAATCCAATAAACTCTCAGCAATATTTGATCAAGTTCACTTTCTTAAAAGTCTCGACAAACTTTGATTCATTCCTCAAAACTCTCAACAAACTGAAACAACCATACAAGCAATTTTTCTAATCAATTGATATTTCAAACATTAACAGTTTTTATACGTTCAATTTAATAGCATTGAACTCAGGCCACCAAAGTGTAACACAAACCCTTGAAATCATTTACGAAGGAATGAATGAATGAATCAAACAATGAGAATATACTATTAATATACTACACAATGCTATCTTCTTCCTCTGAAACAATATCCTCAAGACTCAAACCACAAGTGAAAGACAATGTTGGTTTCATCCTTGGGACTGGTTTAGGTTCAACTTCATTGTTAAGTATTTGCAACACACGTCTCATTGATGGCCTTTCATTAACATCTGGATGAGCACATCTTAATCCAACAAGTAAAAGCTTCTTCATTTCTTCCTCCCCAAACTTACCCTTTAATCTTTTATCTACTGCCTCAATCATCCTTCCTTCACCATGTAATCTCCATACCCAATCCACTAAATTCACTGTCTTTTGACTACTTGGTTCTTTATCTATTGGCCTTCTTCCACATGCCACTTCCAGAATCACCACTCCATAGCTGAAAACATCTGTTTTTTCAGTTGCTGTTCCGTACTGAAGATACTCTGGTGCTAAATACCCCATTGTTCCTGCTGTTAGGGTTGAGATAGGGCTTTTATCGTGTTCTGTAAGTCTGGCTAATCCAAAATCACCAAGTCTAGGGTTGAAGTTTGCGTCTAGCATTATGTTGCTTGTCTTTATGTCTCGGTGAATCACTTGCTGTTCACATTCATGGTGAAGATATGACAAAGCTGAAGCTAAACCAATAGCTATGTTTAATCTATGTGACCAGTTCAAAGAGACAGCTCCGGTTTCAGATTCTTGGTACAGAATCTTATCAAGGCTTCCAAATGGCATGAATTCATAAACGAGGAGTAATTCATCCTTTTCAGAACACCATCCTTGAAGCTGAACCAGATTCTTGTGACGTAAGCATGCTATAATGGTCAACTCGGCAAGAAACTCAGTCTTACCTTCGTGGGAATGTCTTGATCTCTTCACGGCTGACGTCATGCCGGAGGAAACAAACACGGCCTTATACACATTCCCGAATGCTCCTCGGCCAATGACCCTACTTGAGTGAAACCCTTTTGTTGATTTATACAGTTCTCTATAGCTGAATTCTTTTGGTCCAGCTATTAGATCTGTTTTCATCTCCTTTTTCATTCCCTTCCACTTCTTCAAAGAGACGTAGCCGAATACTGAAAGAGCTAGAAAGAAGAAAATAGGACCAGAAATACCAAATGCAATGCCAAGATTCCGATGGTGGTTTCCGGTGGAACCAGATATGGGTATCTCTGGCTTCATACAACTGTCTGAAACGTTATGAGGATGAGATTTTGGTCTTAAAGGGACATACCCAGATGTTAGAAAGCTCCAATTCTTGATCAAGTGAACTTCAGTGCTTCCTTCCGTTGATCCGGAGAACCCTACGTACATCTCATCCTTGAGGAAAGGAGATAGATCGAAGTTCATAGACAATAGAGGCTTCTCTGGCTTCTCTGCGTCTGAGTAATCTAAGAAAACGTTCAAAACATGCAAATCGTTCTTGTAATCAATCCAAGCTGTGAACCATTTCCCGCTTTTTAGATCGAAACCTGACGAGACGGCCGGATCAACAGTCGCGATCGAGTTCAAGCTATCGACATCGAAACCCACGTGATTGTCACTCGAATCGTTGAAATGGGTATCCATCTTCGTGTCGAATTCGATTGCGACGAACCGATTCTTCATTGGCTGTGAGGAATTAACAAGACCCAGATACCCACCGGGGCTTCCAAGGGTTTGGTTCTCCGGTGAGATGAAGAATGCGAGGCCGTCACCGGAGGAGGAGGGGTTGAGGTTTTGAATGGAGAAGGAGAAGTGGGTGGAGAAAGACGCCGTGGTATTGGAATCAGGATCGTGGAAACGGAGAGGAGCGTTGTAGATGACAGAGCCGGAGCTTGAGGAAGGAACGCCGAGCTCTCGGGTGAGTCCGACGACACCGTTTCGAAGGTGGGAGTCGCCGAGGAAGGTAAGGTTACGGATCGTGAAGGATTCGAAGGTGAAATCCACGCTCTCTGGTTTCGCCATGGACAGAACCATCCATAAGAAGAAGAGAACAGTAAGCGACATGATGAATACAAGAGAGAGCGAGAGATTCTGGTTTAAGTGGTGGGAAAATGGGTGTACTCGTACTTCAAATGGTGAGCAGGGAAGGGTAAAATAGTCTTTTGGGAGAGGTGTAACGGTTATTGTGGAGAACGACGTCGGATTGGAGTCCAGATGTAACGACGTCGGATTGGGAAGGTCGAGTTTGGACCGGGTCGAGTCAAGGTGTGGGGCCTGGTTATGGACGCAAATATCAAAACTTACCGTTTTAGTCACGTGGACGTAATTATTCCCTTAATATAATTTATATTTTAAAAAATTATGGACCCACCACCGACCACTATTATACAATGACTGACTCAGTCACTCGGAAGGATCCGTTGGGATGAAATTTTGTGAATATTTTCTACAGCCCAAAAAGAACAATGAAATCCATGATTTTTTTTCTTTTGTTCAAATAGAAACTAAAAAAAATACTATTTTACTTAAGAGTCACTACGTTTTTATATCATTCAGAATTTTTTAATGTGAAAATCTTCTTTGATATACGAAAATTCAATCTAAAATAAAAAAAAAGATTTCGTATCATCCATTTATCAATTACATTAATTAATTTGATTTAAAAAAATGAAAACTTTTGATTCATGGACAAAATCTCGTGGCTCCCATCGTCTAAATATTATTTATAGAAACAAAAAGAGAGTGTGAACGCGCCAAGTTGAGCGGATTCAAAACAAAAAAAAAGAAGAAAAGGAATAACTAGCCGTTAGGTATATATAATACAATAATTGGAATTATTCTTTTTTTTCCTAAATAATAGTAATCTGAATCTTTAAAGATTCCATTTGGAAGTCCAACAGCTTAAGAACAAGACAACATTTTACTTACCGTGACTTGTCTGAATTCTTTCGGATTCCTCTTTGGAGCGGTATTCTACCTCGACTGGAGTCTTCGGGGTAAAAGAACTGTCCAAATGAAATGATATATTTTTTTTAACTGTGATTGCGTAGTAATAATGAAATCTTAATTGTTGGATATAATGGAGGGTAATGGAGTTTTTACCTTCTCCTATACTGCAAAAGCTTTTGGAAGGGAAAATCTTCTCTGGATCCACGTTTTGTTGGGATGAGACAGAGAGAAGAACACAGTTCTTGCTGTAAAAATACGAAAAAGGTTTTTAGTTTTGTGTTAATTGGTAATGGTGTGGAATTGATTTTGTTTATTAAGATGTAAAAAACCTGGCCCAGGCGGGAACGAATTTAGTGTTTCGAACGATTTCATCTTCGTTTTCATCTTCATCTTCGTCATCTGAGCATTTGTATGGAGAGATATCATAAGATTCTTCAATCGTTTCAGTTGCGTAATTCGTCCCATTAGACACTTCTCCTGAATTGCTAATCATCTACAACAATAACGAATAGAAAAGAAAGATGATTCAACGCAGAAATCGTATCTAACTATCTGTAAAATAACTTGATTCAATCGGGATGAAAGTTGTACCTTAGAACTATCTTCACTGACATTACTCTTTGTCGAGGCACTTGAATTCGCCTGTTCCTTTACGGTTTTCACAGTATTACCCGGTTCTTCTATAAGTTCCTTCTGTGGTTTTGTACTCACATCCTATAAGAGTGTGTTTATTTTTTATCATTAGGATCAATCAATAGTCAGTAAAATTTACTCAGAGCATGAGGTTCTTACCGTGGCTTGAGCTTTCGATTCTTTTTCAGCAAGTAATTTGGGATGTTGCATATGAGTTACTGCCATACGTTTTCTTTTAGCATCCTTTAATTTTTTTTCTTCTTCTTCCCTCTGTCTTTTCCTTTCTGCCATTTCTGCTTCCTTTTTTTTACGTTCTTCTTCCTTCAATTTTTTCTCTTCTTCCCTCTGTCTCCTCCTTTCTGCCATTTCCGCCTCTTTTTTCTTACGTTCTTCTTCCTTCAACCTTTTATCTTCTTCCTCCTTCTGCCTCTTCCTTTCTGCTATTTCCGCCTCTTTTCTTTTCCGTTCTTCTTTCTTTTGCTTCTCCACCTCTTGTTTCTTCTGATTTTCTTGCTCCTGTCTTGCCCGCTCAAGTTTCAACGCCTCCATCTTCATCTTACGTTCATTATCTTTCAGTTCAGCAAGTCGTTTGGCGGCTTCAGCAGCCTCCAGGGCCTTCACTTTGACATCTCTCTTTCCTGAAGGAATCAAAGATAGGTCTCAGTCAGATAATACATTTTTGACATTTGCAATTCTCCTGCACTAATTAACTTATTGACCAAAGAATGATAAATTTGGAATTACCAGTGATGAGTTCAGATGCCGGTTTTGGCTGCTGCACAAGTGGAATAAATGAGGTGATGTTCGACACAATGTTATTATGCTTAGCTTCTTTTTCTGACAATCGAGGTCCTTGGATTGTCAAACTAGAGTAACCAGACAACTTAGGCTTACTGGATCTAAGCGAATCGATATTTCTAGCAGCAGCTGTTCCGCGGGAGATACCTCGGTTCTCTTTACCTTTACCCGTGAATCTTCTTTTACCACCATTCTGCTTTCCCATTTTACTCTTAACACTGTTGCACGTAGATGTGAAGCTGAATGCGGTATTAACAGAGTCAAGGCTTTGTCTATCAACAAGCATCTTAGCGTCAGAAACAGCGGCAGAGAACTCTATATTTTCATCAACATTGACAAGAGGCTTCCTTTCAGCAGATTCATTCTTCATTGCGGAATAATTTGCTTCGTGTAAAGCTTCAAATGCCTCATCAGAATTTTCATTTTCTTCAGCAATGCAAGGAAGGTCTGGACTTGAACATCCTTGTTTCTCAGAACTCGAAGACTTTGGCGTATTTTCACTCCATAATTTATCCGTTGACTCGTCCACGTTCTCATTCTCTTCAGTAATGCATGGAAGGTCTGGACTTAGACTCCCTCGCTTTTCAGAACTGGTAGACTTTTGCATACTTCTATACCACGACTTTCCAATCGGAGATGCAAGAATTTTCCTGGATTCAGTAGATGATCCAGCACCAGAAACTGGTAGACAATCAGAATAAGACCTTTCATGAAAAGCATGCTCAATTCCAAAGTTAACAAAGTCAGCGCCGTCCTCAAGTTTCTTACTCTCATCATCCTTTGTACTGAGAAGCCGATTTGGAACAGATTGATTCAAGTTCGGCTTTCCATCAAATTTAAAGGAAGTAGATAGATGCAATGAGGGAGTGCTCCTGCAAGCAGACCAACAAATCTGCTCTAACACACTTGCACGTTCTACCGTAGACTTGGGAAGTTGCAAGCTATCAAGATTTATCTGGTCTCGGGAACCAGCTTGATTTTCATCATCTGTTTGGATTATGAAGCCCTCCAACTCAGGGAGGCTTCGATCATCTGAGCTTACCAAGCCAATGGGTAGGACATGAGGGGTACTGATTGAATCTCGAACAACTCTACTATCTAAGAGATGAATGGTTTCTCGGGCGTATGGGACAATGTCTGTATTGTTTGATTCAACGCCATGATTTGGGATGGCCTGACTCCCTTGTTGATTGAGATGTTCCGCTTTGAAGGTAACAGTGGCTGGACTCTTTAATCCAGCTTCGTTAAGTAAGTAAGCCTGAAAATTTCGAGAGGCATTTTTGTGAGATTAACTGGTGTGAGTTTTGTCACAAATCTACATATTAAAAAAATGACGAAGCAGTTACATTTCTCTAATTTTCAGACTGAATAAAACATTTTACGGAGCAAGAGAACATGTGTGGTAAGTAGGAATTATGAGCTGCATCACAGTAAAATCAGTTTCAAACTACCTATATAACTCATGAAACCAGAACAATAGCAGAAACACAACAAAAAGAAAAGAAAAAAAAACAAACTCGAAAAACTGATTTGGTTTTAGCTAATAAATCCGTTGGATGATAGCTTATTATCACACATGTGATCCTCGAGCCCCTGGAGGGACACTAGATTCTACACATGAAATCTTGGCAAAGAGTTCTAGAGTGAGATTATCTTTGTAGAATAATTGTCAGCTGAAAGCTATTATTAGACCATTCGTTTCTTCAGTCAACGAATTAGACATTTTAGAAATCAAGTATTAACTTCTCAACTGAATTTTAAAGGACATTGTGACAAAAGAGAAAACTATTTTGTAAGGTGAGAAAGATTACTCTTTCCTGGCGAAAAAAGGTTGTTCGCAATTTAACTAAAAAAATGAAGATGGGTGAGATATAGCTATTTACCTCATCAAGTCGTAACTCAGTTGAAGATGCAGATCCAATCATCTTTTGCAGCTCAACATCGTAGTGACTGAAGCATTCCACGCCATGATCAACTGTACCAAGCTTTTCCCCAATAGTCCCTGGATCAATGTCATCCTGCAATTATAAAAGCCGAAGGTTTAGATATATAAGGCCTAAAACTTTCAGAATATATTTAATTTCCAGGGTATTAAGTCAGAAAATTCACCGCTAGGCTTGCTGATGAAGGCATTCCAAGACATAATGAATCCAGAGTCCTTCTTCGCTTATTCACCAGATTGGAGCTTTCAATATTGGAACTAGACTGGCAGAGTGCCTGAATAGTGGTTTCTGGAGCTTGAATGTCACTTGATCCTGTACATGTTACAATTCTATCAATATGGGGACAAAACTTCCAAAGGATGTTTGTAGCTAATGAGGAGGTTGTGCAGTTTGTTGTTGCAAAGAATAATCTAAATCCATTGCTTAATGCTGCCGAATGTTTCTCAGGCTCAGCTGAACAAAGATAGGAGTTACCTGACTGGTTCAATTCACCAACAGAGAGTTTGACCTTCAATTCCACTTCATGATCCTCAGTATTTGTCTTTTCTTCACTTCTCTTGCTCGATGTTGATAAAGCATGTTTAAATACATCTAGCTGGCAGATATCTTCCTCAAATGAAAGTTTTTTCTCTTCGTTGACACTCAAATTGGACAGACAAGATACTAGTGGTTCCTTTGACATCTCACACAAGGAAGCTATCTCAGGAGCCTGCAATTCGGCCGAATTATCTGACAAATGGTTAGGCACAGAGAGGCTGAGCCTTCTTTTAAGACTCTTTTCCAAAGCATCAACACTAACATTAGGTATGTTATTTACTGATAATCCGTTATTAGCCTCTGATGGTTCACTCTCTCCAGCTTTTAATTCAGCATCACCCATGAGTGATTCCCTCACTGATATCCTTTCTTGTTGTATCCCAGCCTGCTCCACAATGGCACTCAAATTGTTTTCCACCAAAAGATTTACTTCAAGACCAGTGGAAGATGCAACATCTATGTCTTTCTCTTCTGCTGCTGGTATGAGGAAAGCCCCGTTGTCTGATTCACTATGAAGATTAATTTGCGTCCTGTAAAAGTTTTGCTCTTCGTTATCATCAAAATGAAGTGGTTCATGCTTCACATTGGCAGGAAGATTGTGTACTGTGTTTAAGGGAGAATTCACTGCTCCAACATCCAGCTGTTCGGATGCATGTTCAAAACTAACAGACAGAGCTTCATATTCTTCTGCTAACTCCTTTTGTCTGCTTGGGCTTCTGCTTACTGTTCCATGAGGCTGCGTAATCTCTGCTTTGGTCCACAAACTATATGGTTGTGTTACCTTGAACCCGCAACTAACATCCTGAACAGATTCACCAACTACAGCAGGCTCATGCATCGAGATATCAGTTTCGTCTAAACTTCTAGATGTTGAAGTTCTGCTAGTGCGAGTAGATTCACCTTTTTCTTTGCAAGGCTTATCACCAGTATAATCTAATTCAACTAATAGACATTTTTCATTGGCAGTTGTGAGCTCTGATAATTCCTTTGTATGACCATATTGCAGCACTGAAACTGTATGTCTTGACTGCATTTCAACTGAAGAAGACTCAACATAACCCAAATGCTCACTCTTGATTTTACAGTCTTGGATGTCACCCATTTCTGTCCGTTCATCCACCAAAATGTCAGTCAGGCTTAGACTTTTTGATCTTGAAATTATGCTGGTGTCGATACCCTTTTCTTCAAGTCCTTTGTCCTTGACATTATCTTCAACCACTAAGCCTTCACCACTAACAGTAGTGGGCTTCAATAATTTCGTTTCATCGTCACATTGTGGAAATACTGAATGCCTTGACTCCAGGTCGACTGAAGAGGAGTCAGCATTACCCAAATGCTCAGTCTTGGATCGACATCCTTGAGCAGTACTTCTGGATCTTGTTACTCTTCCAGAATACATTTTTTGTGACTGAGAGTTGCTCTTTCCTGCTTCTCTCTGCGCAGAAGCTTCATAATTTGTAGATGTAGATTGTGGTAATTCTATTTCCTGGCCAGTCCTGGGCGATGCATTTGAACGTCTTGGCAAAAGTTCATCTGAACAAGATATGCTTAACTTTGTTTTTTCATTCTTGGAACTGAACTCTTCCGTCAAGCTTTTGGATCCCTGTAGATGGACGATATCACTGCATCTTTTGCTCTGGGAATCAATCACTTTCCTTTCTTCATTGGTGGAAACTTCATTGGCAGTTTTGGTAGGCTGTGATAATGCCATTTCATTCACAAGACCAGTCTCAAACAGCGAATTTGGACCTCCTGAATCTGGTGCAACAGAAGCATGTTTATCCATACTAGATGACTTTGTCGCAGAATCCACTTTCTGACATGGACTAGTAGATTTTGGAGTTGTAAAAAAACAATTCCCTTCTTTACCTTGAAAAATACTCTTCTCTACTGCTTTTCTGCACCCACCTTTGTCATTCTCATCGTGCTCGAATAATTCTATCTCTTCGACATTGTCTGACCTTAGAGAAGCAATCTCAAAACCTAAATTTTCAGCGGAAGAAGCTTTGAGATCACTTTTATTCCCTGAACGGCTTTTTGAAGCTTTTGCACTACTACGAAGCTCCAAAGCTCTTTGACGAGACTTCGATCTCTGTATCCTTACAAGGGATAATGCAGGGTCAAGGCAAGTATCGGGTTCTGCTTCTTGCAGACAATATCTGGGAGATGTATTCCTTGATTCCTGCTCACACCTAGTAGTTGAGTCACCTTTTGGAACCCTTCCCTTATGGCTATACCCCGGAGATATAACATCAAGACTAGTGGCTACACCATTCTTTTCAACTGTATTATTCTGGAGGTTTTCAGGAAACAAACCGCTTAGATTCTGTTTGCAACTAACTGAGGCACTTTCAGGGATTATCTCCTCTTGGAAATCTCTGGCAGATGCAATATTAGGATCCTGCTCATAAGCAGAATATGAAACACCTTCGCCATCTTTTAAGTTTTTGGGTGATAGATCATGCTGCTGGTCTTCTTCAAGTAACTGCTTTTCCAAAGGTTGGTTAAGCTCTAGCGATTTGACATTGTCAACAAAATAATTGACCGGCTGTTGATACGAATAGCGACGATTACTAGAGTAAATGTTGGAAGTTCTTGAATGAGGGAACAGAAGTCCGGATATAATCTCTTCCTTGTTCAAATCTGGTGTGCCAAAACAAATCACCGTGAAATCCACATCAAAATAAGCTTACTAACCAAACACTGTGTATATAATCTTAAGATACAGTGTTCAAGAGTGCTCATTTCGTTTCCCTTCGAAAATCAAACTAGCTTTGCAGCATCTATCGCGCCAAAAGGGTTGATAACACCAGGAATCTAAGTAACAGTATCAAAGTTCGACTCCTAAAATTCGAACTCCGATCAGCGGTTCCCATTCACAAACCCAAACGACTTCTTCAGTTACGAGACAACATGGAACGCATACATCGAGATATCAAAGACAGCATGTAACACATACATCAGATATAATGATAGAATCGGGCATTACCGGATGTTTGAGAAGGGAAAGAAGGAGACCAGAGCCAGGGCGGAGGAGTGACTCCGTCAAGTATGCACTTAGAGGCTAAGTGCTGGTCGTAGAGATCTATTTGTTGCTTCACCTGCTCCACGATCCATCTCTTCCTCTCAAAGATCTGAAGCAAAAGATTCTCCATAGTCGCCGTAGACGTTGACGTCATCTTCTCCGACGGATTCTCCATGCCGGTGAACATCGCCGGCGACCGAGTTCTCGGGAGCGGCCGAGAGAGAAGGGAGAATTAGCGCGGATTTGATTTCAAAATTTTGGGAAAGAAGATTTCATTTTTGCTTTTATTACGGGAAAAAAAACAATTTAAAAAACGGTGCGTTTTACTGCAACGGCGTCGTATGGAACTAGAAAAGAAGATAGACGGCGAATCGGCGGCGACGCTTTGAGGAGAAGCACTACGAAGAGTCGACTTGTAAGGTGAAGATGGTGAAGGCAAGCAAGTACAAAAGAAAAATGAAATTGAATTTAGGGATGCCGCAGAAGAAGAGGATGGGAGAAGAAGAAGAGAGACCGGCGGGAGAAAGAAAGAAAGAATAAAAATAATTAGTAATAATTTTTTAAATCTCTAATAATTATTTTTAAAAACGTAACATTTAAATTAATTAAATTCCAAAAAATAATTAATTTTTTTAAAAATAATGTAAGAAAATAATTATATTTTAATAAAAAGTCATAAAAAATACTTCAAAATCATAAACTTTTCGGTTTAAGCATTTAAATTTAAACACGTAAAATTAATTAATTTAAAAAACAAAAACATTTAATAAAATGAAAAATGGGATTAGGGTATATACAAATTCACGTTTTGTGTTTAAAGTTCTAATCAAAGTTATATTTTAATATTGTTCTTCATTAATTTTATTGGATTGTTTTGGATGAAATACGAGAATTTATGATATTTTTTTCAAAAAAAATCAGATGTAAGAAAAATATTCGATTAATTCGAATACCATCTATTAAAAAAATCGCAACGAAATGAACATAGAAAAAATGGAAATTTTCAATTTTTCGGGGTTTTAAAGGACATGGAAATGCATAAGAACTCTTGAATGAAAATAGAAAAGAGCTGTAACTCCAGTCCTTTTGGAAATAGAAAAATCTTCGGCGCAAAATAAATGATTAATTCGTATCATCTTTACTTGTATATGATTTCTCTATTTTTTGTAATTTAGAAAAGAATATCTTCTCTTACCTGTATCAAATAGAACTTGTTGAGTCAAATCTTCTTCATGTAAAACCGATTTGATTTATATTGGGAGAATCATACGGTTTTATGAAATCTTGTGCTATGGCTCGAATTTGTAGTCAACCATATTTCCGATAGGATTAGTTGACAATTGGATCCAATTTTTTTCATTATTTTTATTTCATATTCGTAATAGTGCGAAAGGAAAGCTCGGTTCCAAACAATTCAAAAATTGTGGCCTTGATTATCTCGACCTTTTAGTTTAGGATTAGTCAGTTCTATTTTTTATGGGAAAGGATATAACTTCGGCGGTACAGTATCACCTTGACGTGGTGGAAATCATCAGTTCGAGTCTAATTATCTCTAAACCTAATGAATATGAGTTTTTCTATTTTGACTTGCTCCTTCGCTGTGATGGAATATGAATAGATAAGAGTTTCGCGGGGTTGACGTGACGGGATACGGGTAGCTATATTTCGTGGAGCGAACTCTTAAAACTCGTCCTCAGTCCGGATCGCAGATTGCAACTCGCATGCACGAAGCTAGAATTGCTAGTAATCGTCAATCACCAATACGACGGTGATAATGTTATTTTTTGCTATATTTCGTGGAGCGAATTCTTACTAGTGTTATTTCAGTGTTGTTCCATTGATAATGTAAGATCTCCTCACGTTTGTCTGAACAAGATTCATGTAATGCTTTATGGCAACTGGGAGTTTCAATCCATTTACGCATGGTTGGTTCCATTGATGATAGCATTATAAGTTCCAAGTTTAAAAGTAAAAAGGGCTTTATGTGAATAAGATTTATCTTCTTCATATAAGTATTCTATCGTTTATTGTTACGATGTATTGTCCTACATCACTACAAAAAAACACGGAGTTTCCAACAGACGGGGCAACGGATCCGTCCGTTGGAAACTTTTACCAACGGATTGCAACGGATGTGGGGAAATTGCAACGGATGGTTGTGCAACCATAAACTATTGAGCTAGCTTTTGGTATTAGTTAGGTCCAAACCCGTATGTAACATGGTATCAGATCCATATGTAACATGGTATTAAAGTCAGGTTCGTCTTGATTTGAATATACCGATGTTGGGTTCTGATTGTGTGTTAACGTTTCAGAATCAAGTCTAGGCGTGAAGTGATTGTTGTGATGTATTGTCCCACGTCGACTAAAGATATGAAACTTGGTCTTATATATATACATATATATATATATATAGTGTTGGACAACCTAAACTCTTAAACTAGCTTTTAGATTAGTTAGATTCAAGACCATAAATAACACTTACAGATGTGTAATTTAGCCTCCAAAAGCTCAGAGTTCATAAATGTTTGATCCATGGAAGGTAAAGGATATTGAACAAAATGAATGTATTCTCTGAATTGCAATATTTATCAGTTCTATTCATCATAGGATTATCATTCATATCTAATGATAAGATAAGAGTATGAAGCAAGAGAGAGTTGGAGGAATGTAAAAAGGTGCCTGTTTATTCATGAGAGTTTATATTTGAAAAAAAAAAACAAAGGAAAAATCAGGCAGCAATGAGTAAATGTAACAGCAAATTCTGATCCTCTCTCTATAGAAGACAAACCAAAATCACTTATACTGACCATATGGATCATAAACAGGCATTCCTCCCATAGATGACGATGACCCACCTGCCGTACCACCTTGTCCCGACCCATTCTGATAATACCCACTCACCATCATAGACGGATCAAACATCCCATACCCAAACGGCTGAGCCACAGGCACCTGAGGATTAATATTACCAGTACCATGGAACCCAGTGGGCTTATACTGTGGTTCACCCCTAAGTGAACCACGGTCACTTTCACATTCACGGTAACGAGTGAGGAAAAGAGTGAGTGGTTCAACATAGTCATCGAACCCAAGCTTACCCATTGCCCAAAGAACATCCTCTGCTGTGATAGTCTTACGTTGCTCTCTTTGACAACGTTCATTGGCTTCACCAGTGACAAAACTGATGTACTCAGACACACATTCTTGAATGGTCTCTTTAGCATCATCGGAGATCTTGGCGTGAGCCGGAAGGATACGACGCATGATCCTAATGACATTAGCTATGGGCATGTATTGGTCTTGTTCACGTACCATGCATATTTGTGGTGGGATCATGTTGTCGTTTTCTCCTCCATGCTTCGGTTCCTCTTGTTGATCCAAATTCAAACCTAAAATAAATAAATACCCACAAAAAAAAAGGGTTTTCAAGGAAGAAATCCAAGCAGAATGAGAAAACTAACCGGGTTTCTGATATATATTTTTTTATTTTCGATACAGAAAAATGTATAAATGTGATAAATAAGTGGTGGTTAAAATTTATGGGAGTAAAATTCATTAATTAAGACTAAAAAATAATTAAATAAAACCCAAAAAAAAGAAGTTTTCGAGGAAGAAATCCAAGCAGAATGAGAAAACTAACCGAGTTTCTGATAATTTTTTTTATTTTTTAATACAGAAAAAATGTATAAATGTTGATAAATCGGAGAAATAAATAAGGGGTGGTTAAATTTATGGGAGTAAAATTCATTAATTAAGACTAAAAATAATTTAATAAATAATTCCGACAGGAGAAGAAAGACATAAACGAAGAAGTGGGTCCCAAAAAGTCTACTGTTCAGATTCTTTTACAGAAACATTCGGCCGGTTACATTAGTCAGAAAAGTCAAAGGCTTTTTTTTTTCATTTTTCTCAACAATATCACATTAATCACTCACAAATTTCCATAGAATGTTGTTTTTTTGGTAAATAATGTCAATAAATGTTTAATCAATAAACACATCTACGTATAACTCAACAATGTAGATTCTCATTATATTTTTCTTTAACAAAAATATATTTGCTAACATTAAGATGTCAAAAATTGCTCCCCTACCGAAATTGGGTGCAACAAAAACTTGGATAATCAAAAATCATATTATCATCTCAAAATTAAAATCCAACTAATAAATCATGTCATAAAATCCACAAAACCATTGTGACAAAAAACTCACTAGATTCAAAACAACAACCCCCGATTTAATTTTTTTTTTGTGAATGATACACGAAAATAAAAATTTTGAATTAATAAATCAAAATTCCTATAGATTTTCCACAGATCTCAAAGATATAAATCGTTAAGAGTTCATTCAATATGTAGACCAACAATCCATATATGTGTATATATACAAAAAAAGCTTGGACAATAAAAAAGTCCTATTATCATCTCAAAAAATACAATCAAAATAAAAAAAATCATGTCATGAAATCCACAAAACCATTGTGACAAAAAACTCACTAGATTCAAAACAACAACCCCCGATTTAATTTTTTTTTGGTGAATGATACACGAAAATAAAAATTTGAAGTAATAAATCGAAATTCGTATAGATTTTTCGCCGATCTCAAATATATAAAACGTTAAGAGTTCATTCAATATCTATACCAACAATCCATATATGTGTATATAATATATACACAAAAACACATGCCCATGCGCACATATCAAAAGTATTTTCATAAATCACTTTTAACAAAAATTGTATATATCGACAAACATCGCGATGGAATCCATGCATGGATGTTTGTATATAATCGTTTTCAACCCACCAAACACAATCTATACATATATAAAATTATAGTGCATAGATGTGAGGAGACAAAGCCCGATGTATGTGTATATGCATATATATATATAATGATGATATACCAGATGCGGGTTTTGGATGATGATGATGATGATGATAGCGAGGTAGACCAGCTCCACGTTCCATTGTTTCTCTGAATATTTTTTTTTCTTTTTTTTTTTGTATGCAAAGAGACTGTAATGGAGAGTGTTTTTATAGGGAGAGGAATACAAATGGCGAAGGGGGGCGGTTCTCACGAGGTGACCTGTTATTGCCGGTCATTGCAAACCACTCCTATTGGTCAATTATCTGCTTCTTTTAACCGGCTAGTCCAAGTGGCCAGTCATTTTACCTCTACTCTTCTCTCATTGGTCATCATCTTTATTTTTTATTTTATTTTTCTTTGTGACTTAATGTGATAATGATATGTTAAATTTTTGATTGGCCACTGTAAATTTTACCTTCACATGCACTAAAACTCTTTATTTATTAGTTTATCTTTTTTTTTTTACTTTTTTACTCTTTTTTTATCATTATATTTTCCAATATTGTGTTCATCTTGATAAATGTATGGTTGATTCAAATATGGAAAAGCTCTGACACTCATGCAACAATTGATGTTTTAAAAGGACTAAAATTGTTTTTATGTATGTATATCTCAACAAGATAAGCACTAGATTGTGATAACATTGAAGATTTTCGTATTATTATCCAATAATAAATGTTTTTACACGTAACTGTCGTATATTTTAAACTATTTTTTTTTTTTTTAATATATACGGATTATGAACTTTCCTTATAAATTTGGTTTTTGTTACTCATTTAATATTTACCTTTTTTGTAATGTTTTTTTTTTATATCGGTGAAGTTTTGAGGCCTGATGTTCGGCCCATTACGTATATTTCGGACTATAAAAGATCACGCGAAAGCCTCTTATCTAAGATGTACTTAATTAATTGATAGATAATTCTTTGTTATTTATATATTACGTTTCTTCTTTTGTTAGTTGTTTTGTGTTATCAACTAAGTTTTAAAGATTTTACATTGATTACATATCTTTCAAAAATCTGTTTGAATGTCCATTGAAATATCGTTAAAAAATTTGTACATCTTTACAACGATGACAACTGAATTTTTTTAAATATATTGATACTATCAGATATTCTTTGACAATTTTACATTCTTGATGCAACTGTTGGAATCTTTGAAATGTTATTACTTATACAAAAACTAGTTTTGTTTATCACTATCAATTCAAGTATAGATTTACTATTAAATATTATTTTTCTTTATATATATATATATATATATATCAATCAAGATAATGAATATATAATACCTAGTAACACATGAAGCTAGACAACAATTCGTACGCGTATTGAAATAATTTATGAGTTTTGTACTGATAAAACATTGTTTCAAGAATGCGACACAATGTTATGTATATGAAAAAGATGCAAGAATATGAGGTAACATAGTCAAGATATTATTTGAAAACAACGTTATAAATTTGATTCCGTGGACAATTATTTAGTTTGGTTTTTGCACGTTGAAGTCAATAGAGATAGAGGCGTGACGTTGCAAGAATTACATTCAACTAAAGTGTTGATGAAGTTATAGCTTTAACAATCCAGACGAGTCTATATGTCGAAATAGTATCAGACATTTTCTTATAAGTTATAGAAAAATGTCAATTTATTGTCCCTATAAATATAAAAAAGTTAATGACATCACAACTAGAGTTAGATACTTCAAATTTAGTATGATTTGGTTAGTTATTTGAAATTCAATAAATAATAACCATTTGGTTATTATAAGAAGAAGGGGCATTTCAGTCATTTCATGCTTTATTAGGGTTTTCTACTCTTTGTATCTATATATATATACGTTGTACTGTTTAATGATGAATAAGACGAAATCATACCGTTTACATGGTATCAGAGCCCTAAAGACATACGTCAAAATTTCAACCGGCCAAACCCTAAATTTTTTTTATCCGGCGCCGCCACTCTTCTTTTCTTCTTCCACCGCCGACAGCCTCCAGCTGCACTTTCCGGCGTTGCATCTGTCAGCCGCTCGTCTGCCTACAACCCAGTCGCTCTCTCGAGCCCTAGCCAGTGCACGGAACCTCACGATCAGCCAGTCGTCCGCTCGTCTGCTGCAAATATGTCAATGATATTCTTGACAAAGCCAAATTTTCAGATGCCAAATCAGTTACAACGCCTATGACCCCGAACTCACGTCTCTCCTTAACAATGGGTGATAAATTAGACGATCCCGCGATGTATCGAACTCTGGTGGGTAGCCTCCAATACCTCACGCTTACACGACCGAACATTAGTTTTGTTGTCAACCGTCTATCTCAATACATGCATGCACCAGCAACGGAACATCTTCAAGCTCTCAAACGGGTACTTCGGTATTTGGTTGGTACACGGGACCGTGGCATCTTCCTCTCCACGGGTAACACTTCGTCTCTTCATGCCTTCAGTGACGCAGATTGGGCAAGGGATCGTGATGAATATCTCTCTATTGGGGCATATATTGTCTACCTAGGCAGTCATCCCATTTCATGGTCCTCGAGGAAGCAGAAGTTCACGGCTCGCTCATCCACCGAAGCGGAATATCGCTCCATAGCGGATACTGCCGCTGAACTTCGCTAGATCATGTCTCTCTTGACGGAACTTGGCATGTCTATCTCTGAGTCACCGGTCATATACTGTGACAATGTTGGTGCCACATATATGAGTGCCAATCCCGTCTTCCATTCTCGTATGAAGCATCTTGCCTTGGATTATCATTTTGTTCGACAACAAGTCCAAGGCGGCCTCCTACGCGTATCTTATGTTAGCTCGGCTGATCAACTTGCGGATTTGCTCACAAAACCCCTCTCTCGCCAACCGTTCGTGTCACTTTGTAGCAAGATTGGACTCACCGATGGTGCTCCATCTTGAGGGGACATATAAGAAGAAGGGGCATTTCAGTCATTTCATACTTTATTAGGGTTTTCGACTCCTTGTATCTATATATATATGTATCTATATCTATATATATATATACGTTGTACTGTTTAATGATGAATAAGACGAAATCATACCGTTTACAGTTATAACTATACATGTTTATTTATATGTTGCGGTTTAATTGTAGATAATTTGGTTCAGTTATAATTATAAACAAGCTAATTTACTTTTATTTGGTTAATTTTGTGCATTTCATGGGTTTTTGATAAACAATAACAATCAAAACTCATATAACAGTTTGTAAACACGTAATCGTCGCAATAATTTTTTTAGATATCTCCACATGTAAATATATGGCGATGGTGTGACATGTGATATGAAAAGCGACTAAAGTAAATAGGTATATATATATATATATAAAAAGAGTTTGTACATAAATGCATGTGTATATATATTGTACCATGAGAAAAAAATGTGATGATGTTTATATATGTATACATAAGTGGTTTTTATTTGAAAAACCAGAAATGAATAAATATTAGCTCATTTTATAATTAAATTATGATAATTAACCAGGTGATTATTAATTATTGAAAACAAAATAACTAACACACGTTATGATTGAATCAAAACCCGAAACAAATATGAATTATCTAGCAATAGGTATTATGTCATCAATTTATTGTATTGTATGTGAAAATAATTGGTCTTTATAAAATTTAGGGTTACAAAAAACATGTTTAAATTTGAAAATTTTAAAAAATTGTACTAAATTAAGTTGAAATAAATAAAATCAAATAAAAATAACTCGAGTTAAAATATAAATATTTGAAATTTATAGAACTTAGCGATTCAAATGAAAAAAGTTAAACGAGAATATACACAATTTGAAAATTTCAAATGATAATAGATGTAGAGTTAAGAAAATGGGAATAATTGGTTTTTCCTAATAATTTTAAAAAATATATAATTAAATCAAGATACCTTTATATTTTGAATATGAGGTTTGTCATTATTAAAATATATGAAGTAAGTAAATAATAATAGTTCATTATATGATATGATGTTTTAGTTAAGTTTGGAGGTATAATAATATTATAGTGATTCTCAATATATTTTTACTAACTTTATAGTTTTTCATAAACAAATTAAAAAATTTCAAAACATTTAAAACTGAGTGAAGACACAAAAGTCCGCAAAGGTAATGTTTATGTTTTTTAACAATTATGCACAAAATTAAAAGTAAATAGTGGAATCGTAATCGTCTATATGAATCGTGGAATTTAAAATGCAAAAAATATTGTATTATAACTATGTTTTGTATAAAAATATATATTTATATCTACCTGTATATAATAATATATATACACAAACACAATATATATATATATATCTACATATATATACATAGATATATAATATGTATTTTTGTGTATATACGTGTATATATATATTTATAAGTATATATGTATAGGAATATAAATATTTTGAAAATTTATAAAATTAAAGATTTAATTTGAAAATTATAACTACAACTACATAAAAAAAAATTAAAATAAATTATTTTACTAATAATTAATAACTTTTTAAAATCATTTTATTTAAAACCAATCAAAACACATTTCTACTATTTCCTTCAAATAGCAATAAATCACAATCCACAAACAAAAAGCAGTCAATCGATGAAAAATCACTCACTGTGATTCCACCAGTCAAACTTCTTACCAAAGATGAATGTGGGATTTGCGTCACTTCACACCCGAGAGATGTCTTGCCATGATTACAATCCCACCTTTACCGTTTTCTTCTCTTCTCTCTCTTTCGACGCTTTGATCCTCAACGAAACCCTCCCAAGGTATGAATTCGATTTGTCATTCTTTCTTCTTTGATCTCGGCGCTTTTGATGTGTAATTGATCGTCGACGCTGATGATACCGAATTTCTTGTGGAATTTTTTCTGAGTTTTTAAATTATCTCACCGTTTGATTCCGTGGATGGATAATGCTGTGGCGAAAATTGAAATCCCTCAGAGTTTCAGATTCGCATCTTTCGCTGGGTTTTTGTTCTTCCTAGTTTTATCAGGAGAAGCAACAGAGCTTTCATAGCTCAGTTGGTTAGAGCACCCGTTTAGTAAGCGGGAGGTCTTGAGTTCGACTCTCAATGAAAGCAATTTCACTTTTGGATGTTTGAATCATTGATTGATATGAATTCGTTTGAATGTTTGAATCATTGATTGATATGAATTCGTTACTCTCCTTTTGTTTATGATTTTCTTTTTTTTTTAATTATTGTTTTAGACATTGCTTTGTTGTGTGGAGCCACAAGCTGTTAATCTTATAATGTTGTGTTCTTTTAGGAAGGGATGTCTGAACACAAGTATCCTCCAGTTTCTGCATGTGAAAACGGAGAAGACTTTGTTGACGTTCTTCCGTCTGTTGATGATGACCATGGAGGTGTCATCGTGGAGATTAAGACAACAATGGATCCTGATTCTTTTGTCTTAGCACTTAGATCTTCAATAGAACAATGGCGGCTAATCGTCTGATCTGATATCCTTTCCTTAGAATGATTGGTGTGAGAAAGTAACTTACTTTACTCGGATCATATTGGAATATGGATGAACTTGCCTATTGCAAATGCAAATCTTGTGGAACCTGCAGTTAAGGTGATAACTTAGTTTTACAGACACCTTGTTTGATGATGATGATGATGATGATGATGATGATGTTACAGGAGGGTTTCATGTATCATCCTGCTGAGCCAACTTACCTAATGCTTGTTCATTGGATCCCTAAGACTGCTAGTACTATCCCAGCTAACGCTTCTCATCGTGTTGGTGTTGGTGTTATTGTTCTGAATGATACAAAAGAGGTATTCATTGTTATACACTTAGTGTATATAGTATGTGCTTCAACTGTCTGTCTCTTTTGTCATTGAGCAGTTTGGTCATGTAAATCCATTGGATTACTCTATAGTTTTCTCTTCCGGAACCCATCGTTGTAAATGTGTGTGTGTTTTTTTTATTCAAACCGAGGAGCAGATTCTTGTAGTTCAGGAAAAAAAGGGGACCATTACGAGGATCTGGTGTCTGGAAAATCCCAACAGGAGTTGTGGACGAGGTGTGTATGTCTCTCTCCTGAATGTGATAAAATCATTTTTACTAATGAAATTAGTGGAGAAGTTTGTTGAAAAGAAAGAAATGGCTGAGAAGGTGGAGGAAAATAAGGAAAAGAAAATATGGTGGCACAATTTTAGGAATTGTGTTTTTCCCTTGCTATAGAAGAAAAATAGAGAGATATTGTTGTTTTCTCTTTACAATCTGAGAGAATTGTTGTAATTCTTTGAGGGTCGGTATAAATCTTTTATTGTTCCCACGTAGACCCACGTAAAACCCTGGTATCCCATTTTTACATTTTTCTCCTTTCTACTTCATTTCATTGTCTAACATTTATTTATTCACGGTCGATCCTAACATCTACCACCTTGTTTACATACATTGAGAAATCAAATATATGTTGGTCTAGGATTTTAATCGGTTCATTTAATTGCAGGGCGAAGAGATCTTTGTTGCAACCGTTAGAGAAGTAAAAGAAGAAACAGGCGTAAGCCATTCGCATATTATAATATATGTCATTATACATTGCAGCCATTATAGTGATGCTTACTGATCTTTCCGCGGTCTATTTTTCTTTTCAGATCGAGACAGTGTTTCAGGAAGTTCTGGCTTTCAGGTAACAAGTGTTTGCTTCCATGTTTCTGACTAACAAAAATGTGTTTTGGGTCAATATATAATCTAATTTCTAATCCTCGTATCCTCGATTTCCAGGCAAACCCATGAGTCATTCTTCGTAAAATCGGATATATTATTCATCTGCTTGTCGCGGCCTATCACCTTCGATATTCAGAAGCAGGAATTAGAGATCGCGGCAGTTTAGGTATCTTAATTCCATTTGAAATTGTTATCTTGAAATGTCTCATATCGGTTAAGACATGAATCATGAACTGTTGAACTAACATTTGGATCAAACTTAGGTTTCAACCCATATTTGATAGATATATGAAATTAGACAACAAATACTAGGGGTGGGCACCCGCGGGTATCCGCGAGATTCTCACTGCCTGTACCCGAAGTCTCGTACGGGTAACTGATTTTAGTACCTGTACTTGTACCCGGGAGGTATTGGTACCCGCTGTTCGAGTACCCACAAGAACCCACCAAAATTTTCAGAAACCGCACGTACCCGTGATGAAGACATCGGACACCAGGACGACCCGAGAGCCGGACATGCGAGCGAGGAGGTGACCCGAGGCACCGAGCAAGTGGAATCCTCCCACGACTTAATCACGAGGGGCCGAGCGTGGAACTTACGGACCAAGGCCGCCGAGATTGTGAAGGAAGCGTGGTAAGCTCTCGTCCGTGAAGACCACTCGTCTGTGACCGTCGGACGAGTCGCGACCGTCTTCGGCATCAGCCCGGGCGCTTAGGATGCCCAAATGACCCAGACGATCTGATGACGTCACTCACGTGCTCACAACGCACACATGATATCACGGGACGGTCCAGCGCGTTCAAACGGTAACGTGACGTCACTCCCGCATGCCCAACAGTCACATGACGTCACCCCCGCATCCAAACGGTCAGATGGCGTCATTTGGGCACTCCAGCAAGTTTTTGGCCATTTTTCTATTTTTCAGACCATTTTCGGCCAATAGGGCAATCATTTCATGTATTTTGTCTTCTTTCAAGACTTGAGACTTGCCTATAAAAGCAGACTCAACCCTCATTTGTAACCAACTTGGATTTTTGGAGCGAATTTAAGTTTTAGAGAATTTTTACTTCTATTCTAAAACGTTTTCGGGAAACGTCTTTATCTTCAATTCGTTCAGGGAACAATTGAAGTGCGTATAGACTGTATCAAGAGGCTTCCGCACCTCTTGTGGTGTCAAACATTCCATCAAACTCAAAGAAATCCCGCTTAACAAATGAGGATTTCGGTGTTCCGAATACGCGTCCCGAGCCACTTAGCCCGTACGCGTATCAACCCGTCCCACAAATATTAGGATATTTAGGTAATTTATAAAATATTAGGGTATTTAGATAATTTATAAAAATATTGGGGTATTGAGATAATTTTTGAAAATATTAGGGTATTTAGGTAATTTATGAAATATTTGGGGTACTTTTGTAAATATTTTCGGGTACCCACAGGTATCCGTTTGTGAAATTAAAATACCCATCCTGAATCCGAACCCACAGATAATGAAAAAATATTACCCGTATTCGCGGATACAAATAATTTTTACGGGTTCGAGATGAGTTTCGAATCGAGACGGGTTATGCGGGTTTTTTGCCCACCCTAACGAATACGATATTGCCATAAAACCTTTCAAGATTGTTTTTTTTTCACAAGCTTTGGCATTTTTTTAATTGCAGTGGATGCCATTTGAGGAGGACTATGCATCTCAACCTATAACGAAGAATAGCGAACTATTTGATATTGTACAACGGTTATATATATGTAGCCCAAATGGAGAAGGGCTATACTGGACTCTCTCCACAACCAATAAAATCTTTCTTCGATAACAAGTTAGGTTTTATTTACTTGAACAAACAGGAGCTAAACAAGTCGAATCGAATTGTTCTTCGGTTTCTTCTTGCGCAAGGTTCATTCATATACCTTTCATAAGCAAGTTATCTTTGGAAGAGCTTAACGATTATTTAGAAAAATAACATATTTAGATTTTCATTGCGTCTATATATTATTATTATTGTTCAACTTTATGTCTATTTTTCTTTGGATATTATTGTTTGTATTGTTATAAATTTAAGATATATATATATATATGTTAATATCACGTGACAACACATCAAAATCCATATATAAATCCTTTCGATATAAACATAAATAATTTTTATTTAAATTTTTGAAGTTGAATTCTCGATTAATAAATTTTGAACTAATTTTTATTTGAATTAAAGTGTAGTTCATTTGTAATTAATCATTGTCAATGTTCTTACCCTTTTTATATGCAGGGGTGGATTCGAGTTATGACAGATACATATATGGCATGTGCAAATTCCCTAATTGTCACCGAACAAAACCATAGCACGTGTTTTACCAACGTTAATGGGCTTCATTCGATTGTGTTGGGTTTTAATTGGGCCTAATAGACCCATTTACTTTTTACTGGGCACAATAGGCCCATTTACTTGTTTATTGGGCCTAATAGGCCTATTTACTTGTTTATTGGGCCTAATAGGCCCATTTACTTGTTTATTGGGCCTAATAGGACCATTTACTATTTTACATTTTATGTGTGAATTTAATGCCTCTTAGGGTCCAATTAGGTTTTATGGCAATATCGTATTCATTGTCGGGTTATGTTAATTGTTTATAAACCTAACTCATGGACCGATTGTCGGTGGAAGCCTCGACACAATATGTCGGAATCTCCACCATACACGTGGCATTCCAGTTTTAGAAGCCCCAGGTTGGCTTCTCTTTCTCTTAGCCCCATATATTTTAATTCCCATAATACCCCTAAATCTTGTTGTAAACCACGGAATCACCCCTGACCGGTTTGATTGCTCGGCGCCGACACTGCATAGATGGCCACGTAGTAGTAATATATATATATATATATATAATCAACGGTCATCGTTGATAATGAAATCTAACGGTTGTGTTTGACTTCAAGATTCCATGCTTGATAAACGGGTTTAAAATTAATATAATAATAAGTGAATGATAAAATAAATTAATTTTAATGTTTTTTTATTTTATTTTGAGGAGTTAGATACCTTAATTTGAGAAGAAGAGATATCATTGAGCACGTGACATGTTGGCTTTCTCCCTTTACTCTTTCTCT
Source organism: Gynandropsis gynandra (assembly GCA_036759665.1). Taxonomy (NCBI): domain Eukaryota; kingdom Viridiplantae; phylum Streptophyta; class Magnoliopsida; order Brassicales; family Cleomaceae; genus Gynandropsis; species Gynandropsis gynandra. Next base: position 914,314 of record CM071869.1, read on the forward strand.
CAATTGTTTATTTTTTTAGATTACTGTTTATTTGAATTCTATAAATTATTCATATTATATTTATATGATATAACCTATAGATATAAACCATATATATTGGGTTACCATAATAGATGGAAACCAATAAAATGTGAAAATAAATAACTTTTACGAATGCCGGTGTGTATATATATATACTATATGCGTGTGAAAATTGAATTTTTTAATAAAACAAAAATCTATATATATATCTACACTGACATTTTATATAAGCATAATATATATATATATATTGTAGCCTGTGACATGGCCATAATTCCTCAAAACCAGTTAACAACTATATTATTAAATATTTGAAATGGCTCTACTGTAATTATTTCGAAGTTCAGGTCCATTTATGTAAACTTCTTATTTGTTTTAACTTCACTATCCCTGCTTCCCTCGTTGAGTAAACCCAAAACCCAAAAATCTGTCTGTCTCTCAGAGCTTCAAAAATGGTGGCAATGGCGAAGAAGACGAGTGAAGCTCTTTTCTCACTCATCCTCACTCTCTCTATACTCTTCTCCGGTGAGACTCAAGCGCACAATGTCACGCGCCTCCTCGCTAAGCACCCGTCATTCTCCACCTTCAACCATTACCTGAGTCAGACCCACCTCGCCGACGAGATCAATCGGAGAACCACCATCACTGTCTGCGCCGTCGATAACGCCGCCATGTCCGACATTATCTCCAAGGGCTACACCATTTCCACCATAAAAAACATCCTCTCCCTCCACGTCCTCCTCGACTACTTCGGCACCAAAAAGCTCCACCAGATCCGTGACGGCTCCGCCCTCGCCGCCACACTCTTCCAGGCAACGGGCGCGGCTCCAGGGACCTCGGGATTCGTCAACATCACGGATCTGAGGGGAGGCAAGGTCGGATTCGGACCCGACGGCGGAGATCTATCGGCGTTCTTCGTAAAATCCTTGGAGGAGGTTCCGTACAACATATCCGTCGTTCAGATCAGCAAGGTACTTCCGTCGGACGTTGCGTCGGCTCCGACACCGGCTCCAGCGGAGATGAACCTGACCGGAATAATGTCGGGGCATGGCTGCAAGGTATTCGCCGAGACGCTCCTGGCCAATCCCGGAGCTTCAAAGATATACCAGGTGCTCATCACATTATAACACCATCCCAATATTAGTAACTAATCACATGCTTAACTCCCCATAATTACTCTTTTAAGCGTACATTATTACTCTTAAATGGAAAATTAATTAATTGAGTTGATTTGGTGTGTTCATGGGATGCATGTGTTGAAGTATTTTTGAACTACAGAAAAGTCAAAAAAGTTGTAGAAAGAGAAGGTTTGGTAAATAATAGTCAAAGATTAGTGCAATGATTAGAGGATTGATTATACATAAGGTTGAGTAAATCAAGGAAATAATATCCAATTTCAATGATAAAAAAGAAAAATAAAAGATCAAAATTATTATGCGGAAAGCAAGCAAGCAAGCAATAATATTAAATTACGTGAATTGTCTTGGAAGTTGAACTCCTATTGCTTTTGGGCCAAGATTACATTTGTTAATTAGTGAATTAATTAGATTGTGATTGGAGTGTACAAATCCAAGATCTAGACGATTAATAAGCAAAAGGGTTTGTTTTTAGCGAATTGATAGAATGAAAGATGTGAGCTTTTAGGGTTTGTGTTGATTGCAGGAGAGTGTGGAAGGAGGAATGACGGTGTTTTGTCCAGGAGATGAAGCCATGAAAGGGTTCATGCCAAAGTACAAGAACTTGACAGCTCCTAACAAAGAAGCATTCCTCGAATTTCTTGCTGTCCCAACGTACTATTCAATGCCTATGCTTAAATCCAACAATGGTCCAATGAACACTCTGGCCACCGACGGTGCCAACAAGTTTGAGCTCACTGTTCAGAACGATGGTGAGGACGTCACTCTTAAGACAAGGATAGACACCGTTAAGATCATTGACACTTTGATCGACGAACAGCCACTTGCCATTTACGCTACCGATAAGGTTTTGTTGCCTAAAGAGCTGTTTAAGGCCGTGGAAGCTCCTACGCCGGCTCCTGCTCCTGCTCCTGAAGAGGAGGCCGCGGATTCACCAAAGGCCGCGAAAGGGAAGGGTAAAGGGAAGAAGAAGAAGGCAGCGCCATCACCGGATTCTTTTGATGATTCAGATGCACCTGCAGATTCACCAGAGGATGATCCAGCGGATCAGACGGCGGATGATGCCGGCGGTAGGATTACCGGAGGAGTTAAGGTTGGTTTTGTTATGAGTTTGCTTTGCCTTTGCATTTCTTGGTTGCTTTAGTTCTTGCTATTTCGAAAAGCTTTTCCATTTTCTAATTTGTATCCTCTATTTTATTGGCTTTTTTTGTTTTTTTTTTTTTGCCTTTTTTGGAATTTTATATAGTGTGGTGTGCACTGTTTGTGTTGTTTTGGTAATGCAAAGTGTGCTATAATAGAGTGATTGTAAAATCAAATATTCGCAATTACAATCACTACTACAACGTTTTCTTTATCACTCACTACGACTAATGTTAACAATACAAGACTATATTCTTTAGGTTGGGCAGTTAAAAAGTTTTAGAATTTCGAATATCTGAAAATTAATTAGATAATTACGGGTATCAAAATAAGAGATGACAATCAATGGTAGAGACGACAATATCAAAACCGAGGCAGAAGCTACAACGATGATGCAAAGGAGAGGAACTGACTGACAAATGATGGTGCAAAGAGGACGATGAGAAGAGGAGGGCCAAGAAACCGGATGATAGTGATAAAAGTTTGAACGATGGAAACGCAACGATTGGTGGCGTTTCTATAAACGATTAGCAGCGTTTTGTTTTATTTTGTCTAAATGATAAAAACACCGCGTTTATAGACGACTACGACTAGAAACGAATAAAAAAAAAAATTTATTGTGATTGCTTTTAAATTACCAAAATAGATGATTAATAATAGAAAATTTATTTAAATTTTGTTGTTCAATGTATCTTTTTAATTATAATTTTTAAATATTTAAAATAAATTTTAAAATTATTAAAATATTTAAATATACAATATATATATATTTACGATTAATATAAAATTATAATAGAAACTTAAAATAATTTTATAAAAACATAATCAAATATTTTCATACATCCATACCGATCTAATATTTGAAATAAATTTTAAAATTTAAAAATTATAAAGATATTTAAATATATAACACATATATATATATATCTATATATATTTACGATAAATATAAATTATAACAAATCATTGAAACAAAATTCTAAATACATATAAATAGTTTTATATCATAAACAAAATTTAAAGGATATTTTTATAATTTTAAAAATTTTATAAAAAATGCACCGAAAGGTAAATGTAATATAACATGCATTTCCCCGGAGCCGAAGTAATGTATGTGAAATAAGCCTTTTAAGTTTTAACCTTCGTACCACTTTGATAATTATTTAATACTTAAGGGGGTTATTTTAATATATATATATATATATATATAAATCGGTCCGATATGCATTTGGGCTGATGAGGAAGAAATTTAAAAAAGAACATAAATAGCATGAGTTGTTAGTTAGCATATACTGTAATAACACAGCCATATATACCTGTTCTAAACAGCGCCTCCTGTTGAACCAACCTTTCACCTATATATTGTTACTTCTATTCAATTTCGTCTATATATATATACATATACATATACATATACATATATATATATTATATAAACTCAGGGCTCCCACCGCTACTTACCTCTCTAAAGACAATGTCACTCGTCTCTTTGGCCTTGATTCTCTTCTCGTACGCCGCTTTTGCCTCTCCCGTCGTCGTTGCCTCCGTTTCTCCCGATCTACGAGTATCGGAAGAAATACAATGGTCAGTAATAACTCTTTTGAACTTCGTTAATTACTCGAAATCCCGCTTTTGCTTTCAACGGAAGTGTTAAATCAAACAGGAGCTCAAAAAGGCGAATGCTAGAGTCGTCAACCTGTAGGACGGGTAACCCTATAGATGATTGTTGGAGGTGTGACGATAAATGGGAGTCTAACCGGAAGAAGTTGGCTGATTGTGCGGTTGGATTCGGACGCAATGCGGTTGGTGGGCGTGATGGTGACATTTACGTGGTCGATAATTCAAGCGACGACCCGTTTGATCCTGTACCAGGAACATTGAGATATGGTGTAATACAAGAGCGACCGTTATGGATCATTTTCGACGGTGATATGGTCATAAGGTTGAAAGAAGATCTTCAACTTACTTCGTACAAAAGCATAGATGGGAGAGGGCATAATGTGCAGATAGCATTTGGACCATGTATAATGATGTATAAGGTGAGTAATATTATCATAAGTAACATCTACATACATGATTGTTTACCTGCCAGGCGATATACACTCGGGGGCTACTCCGATGGAGATGGAATCTCGATTTTCCAGTCTCGTGATATCTGGATCGATCATTGTACTCTCGAGAGGTGTTACGATGGACTTATAGATGCAGTGAATGGATCCACGGCTATAACAATATCGAACAACTACATGTTGCACCATAACGAAGTCATGCTTCTGGGTCACAGCGACAAATTCTTGGCTGACAGGAATATGCGGGTCACCATTGCCTTTAACTACTTCGGCGAAGGCCTGATTCAAAGAATACCGAGGTAACAAATTGTATAAAGTTACAATACTATAAGATTACTCAACATCAATAGCATATTTCATGCTTCAAAAGCTCTTCACAAAGCAAACCCGAACACCCTTTGAACGATTTTCCAGATGCAGACACGGGTATTTTCACATACTGAATAACATTTACAAGGGCTGGGATGCAATTGGAATTGGTGGAAGTGCAAACCCAACGATATATAGCCAAGGCAATGTGTTCATGGCATCAGATGATAGGTCCTTAAAGGAGGTAAATAACTAGACCCCAAAATACAACTGCTATCCATCAATCATAAGATCATGATAACGGAAAGAAGCACATACCTATTCTTTGGATGCTCAATTGATTGAAGATACCTCACATTCTCTAAGACGTAGCTCTTGCGCAGGTGACGAAAAGAGAAAGTACCAGTGGGTATGAAGACTGGAAGAACTGGAATTGGAAGTCAGATGGAGACCTGATGCTTAACGGTGCTTTCTTCACACCCTCGGGGGAAGAGGATTCTTCGAGCTACCTAAGAGTGTCCAGCATGGTAGCTCGACCAGTTTCCCTTCTAAGTACCATCCATCCATCAATAGGAGCTCTTAGCTGCCATATAGGTCAATCATGCTGAAAAAAGAAAGTCCAGTTCTACAGAGTATTGCTTCCATGAGTATACAAGTAACTTTTCCACTTCACCCTCGGGTTAAACCCGAAGGTCTTAAGAGAGCAACAAAGAGAGAGATGAAAACTACATACAGAAAGAGAAAGCAGAGCACTACTTCGATTAATCCCCGTTAAATAAAAAGCAATATGGTGGGGTAAGTGTGGTCAATTGTTTGTAACAAATCACATAATAAATGGCGGGTTTATATTTGACAGTAATTTACATGTCTGCACTCATCTGTCTAATGAAGGGTACAAAGTTGTTCCAGTTTTCAACCCTAAAAATCTTCTCATTCATTCTGAAGTAGGTAAATGATCTTACAGCGTCACCGTTGGGTTGGAAACAGTTGGCATGTATTTGCTGCAACCCCATCTGGGAAAAATGGTTAAATGATGAAGGACAATGGTTAGCTTCAGCTCTACCATTTTCTTCTTAAACGAGAATTAGTCATTCTTTTGCCAAGAGTGAATAAAATAAAAGAGTGTATTATCAGCTAGTAAAGTGAGCAGAAAAACGACAATTGGGATTGCAATGGATAATAGGACGGGTCTCACCTGATCAAATCTTTCATTCGTATTTCTTCCAGTCAAATATATAGTCCTTTTCTTTGTGACATTGTGTATCTATCAATAAGAAAGAGGATAAAACAAGATATGATCCTTTTTGGGTGAACGAATGATAATAACTCGGTGATGTTCATAAGGACAGCTACACAAACGATCCTACTGACATGCTTAATTCTCTAAATAGAAACAAAACAAACAAGTGTAAAGAGGAATACTGCTATCTACAATTAGCAGGTAAAAAAGTAAGAATGTTTAGAAAACTTCACTTGATCAATGTATTATTTTAGCCAAATGTTTCGAAAAGAAAACATTCTAAAGGCAGGGATGGAAGGGATATTTTTTGCCCCATCAGATTAGATAAATACCTGTCTAAGCAATCCTTCGGGGCTGCAAAGATAGGTTGGTGGTATTTCACTATCTGTCATATCCAAGCAGCTAGCAACAAAAAGAAAGATTGAGCTCATGAGAAAACATGAACTGATATGGATTCTAAGGAATACATGTGTGTGTATGTGTGTGATAGAGAGAGAAATAGAGATTGTATGGAGTATATAACAGTCATGCTTTGATGCTGACAATTGGAGAATATATATATATATATATATATTAAGAAAACTAAGAAGAAAAGCAAAATCTTACGGGACATGCAAAGCTGCTCCATGCCGAGATAACACAGAGGCAACAAGATCATAACCATCCCTGAGACTGGTGTTGTAGTAACCAGCAGTAAGTTCAGCCGGGTGAGATATAGTTTGGTACCACCAATAGATTCCACCAATTTTGGCAACCAACATTACAGGACTTTTCTCCTCCTCCTCCTGACATCTTCTAAATATATTGGCTGCCTTGGCAAGAATTGCATCAGCATGACAAATCAACTTTCCACTGTACCATTCCTACATAAAAAAAAAAAAACATAGGGGTTTTTTCAAATCTCTCTTTAATATAATTTCATAGTCTGGCCTTATTTACCACTTTTCTGTACCTAGGTCTTGAAAGAAAACAAATGTGTTTGTCTGCAGATACACACATACAACTAGATACATGTGTTCGTGCATGTGTATTCAAAATACTCCCCAGAAGAATTTGTGCCTAACTAAGCCTAGTGACTGTGTTTCTTCTTAATCAGTTATTCTTCAAATCTGGCAAATGCTAGGATAAGAAAATAGTGGAACAATCTACCCACGTACAAGGAAAAAACAACCATAATCAGAGAGAAAGCTATCATGACCCTCCTCAAAGAAGGGAACTCCATGTGGAAAGCTATTATAGCAGCCTGCATTTTGGGGCCCTTGTTCTCCCCATTGAGGCTTCCCTTCTTGGGATGCCACCACCTTCAAGTCTTCCATCCTAAAACAAACTGAGCGCTCTTAATCTGTAAATGTGATCAACACCGGGTAAAAAAAGAAGTTGACAAAATAACTACTGACATGTACTTATCATAGCATTGGAATTCGCCAATTCCAGGGAATTTCCATCTCCCATCACCAGAAGGATGCGCAGGATATCTGCAAGAAATGCCTTGTAAGAAACTTCTATTTTGGCTCCATTGATTGGTAATCTACAAAGAACCAGGACATACCTCAGCTCTCCTGATGGACCAAGACCTATACTTACTTCTTCAATCACACTTCCGAAGAGTTGTTTGAATTTACTAGAAAAACTAACCATAAAATCCTCATAACATTGGAGGGCAGTTCTACCGCAGAACAATGGAAGTTGATCAACTCCAAGAGTGAGATAATCACTATTGGAAAATCCACTTTTATCTCGATAGTATATATCCTTGTCGAGGTCTCCAATCTGAAAATTTAAATGAAAAGCTGTTGGGTGAAACTAATTATAAGAGCAATAAGAATATGCAGAAAGTGCTAAGAAAAAAGCAGCATCATTCAAAAGGGTAACACAAATAACCTACTATGTGTTAATTTAACAATACAAACCTCTCGGATCCACAGTGGAAGACTGATGCCTCCTTTTCCACCAAACAAATGCATATTTGAGTGAAAACAAAGAGAAACATGCAACTTTAACCCTGTCTCAGAAATCAGTCTGAAAAGCTCTTCATACAATGACCATTTATATTCAAACGGGCAACAACGCTCTACAATGCCCCACCAAACTTCGACTGCAATTCCATGAACACCAGCCAACTTGAGTGCTTTTAGAGAAACAGTTAAAGCCTTGATTCTGAAATTTATATAAAAAAAAACATTGAAACTCTGTAACCTCGATGTTAATGAAAATAAATCTTTCTCTTTAGCTGAAACCAAACAGGATATTAAAACAGCTATGTCAGGCACGTTACAATTGTCTTGTTCCGAAATTACACTTGACAATAATAGTAGTTACCATCTTTCATATCATTTGGGATACAGTTATTCAAAGATAGTTCATTGGAGGTTCATTGACATTAAGAATTGGCGGTGAAACAAAACATACCTTTTAATCCTTACACACCCAGAAGCATCTAACCCAAATGTATCAACTGGCATCATCACAAAAACAGGAACTCTCGTGTGTCTTGATGATATCGATACCGGTGATCGTGATTTCTCTCGAGCATCCATACTGTAGAATATAAATGCAGAATCACTTATTATCTGATTTTACCAATACCACTCGAATCAACCATTCTAACAAATTTAGCAACACCACCAGATATTAAATAACTTAAAACTGAACAATGTCATCACCAAACATTAAATTTCCATTTCTCCTTATTCACTAAGGAAAATATAGCATTTCACGTCGACCTTAATTTTCACAAGGCGCAAACATCATAGTGACCGGAATAATCCATTACCCAAAAACGAATTCTGCACGAACAACAACTAGTTTTCCCCACCTCCCTAATTTCCTCCACTAATCACCCATAAACCCTAAAGAACTTCATTAATCAACACGGAATTTGCAGATAAACAGCACTAGCCTCCGAAATTGCCAATCGTTTCCTTTTTCTCTGGAATCTAACAGCAAACTAGAAAGTCGAACCTAAATATGCGGCTGTTCCCGGAGATTGAACGACACTTCGAGAAGAAGCGGCCACGCTTGAAAGGAGGGATCATCGAGACGTTTCGGAAGAAATCTCGTGTTCTTCTCGTTCTCTGCTCGAAGAAACAGGACTCCACCGTGAATCCGCCGGAATAAAACAAACTTCCACCGGAGAAGCCTCGACAGGCGCATCCGACACCTCTTATCTCCGCCATTGTCTTCCGCTTCTCCTTCGTCGGAGATATTTCCCTGATTTGTATGTGCGGAGGAAAGAGCCGGAGACGGAAAGAATACTCTTTTTCCCCTTCTTTTTTTGGGGATTTTTTCCCCTTTTTTATTTATGCGGAAATTCTGCGAAATAAAATTTTCTTTCACCCTCGTGTTGCCCCGTCTTGAAATTATCAATTTTGCCTATAATTTTTTACGATTTCTATTATTTACCCAATAATCTTTAAAGTTTCGGTTTATACCCTTTATTTCACAAATTCAAAATTATTCTAAAGTATTCAGTTATATCATTATATGTAAACGTCACATTTAAATTTGTCGGACCTAAAATCAACGTTAAATTATGATTTTTTGAAATCGTATTTAAGTCTAATGAAATAAATTTATTGAAATAAGTAAAAAGAGTCGTATTCACATATATGCTAAATATGGTATTACAATGTTTTTATTATTAATTAATACGATTCTTTTTTTCTGACGTGGAAGTATCTCAGTGGATAAGCACGTCAATTATCCATCACGCCATATTTCTTCACTTCATTTATTCCATTTATTCAAAGGATTATTTTTGTTGCTTCTTGCGATCCAAAATACTCCAATATATGCCTCATTTCTTAAACTAGGAAAATACCGGGAAATTATAAATATGTGGTTTTATATAATGAATATAACTGCAACCAAATGATGATCAAATCGAAATAATTAAAAATTTTATCAATGTTTAGTAATAATATTGTATAGAATGAATGTTAGGTATAAAAAATATTTTTATATGTTAGTGTAATATTTGTCATGTATTATATTATTTATCTAGTAAAAATGGCGGATTCATATTAATGACAAACTTGATATAATCAAGAAGAAAGACGCGTTCACATGTCCCAAGAACATATTATGAAGGGCATAGAACTCATGATGGCCCGCGATATTGAGATTTTCATGTCTTTAAAGTGTTGATCTTCATCTCAACTGTTCTAACAGTTTGCTCCATTGGGTTCATAAGGGTTCTCACTTGTTCCATATAAAAAAATTTGGAGGAAGTGCAATATCGAATTGCATAATGTCGTTTTATCTACAACGGAAGAATATCATGTAATTGGTTTTTACCAGAATCAAGATTGAGGCTATACAACAGGATTTATTAGTCACTTCATGCTGAATACACACAAAGTCCATGGCCTGCACAAGATTTTTCATGCTTATAGTCACTTCATTACTATCACGAATTTTTACAATCAAAGATGGTGAATGGATCTATGAATTTTCATTTTAACGTCTGAAGCATCGGATATGAACAAGTAGTTATAACAATGTATACAAATTCACATATATCCATGATATCATGTCGATGAATCATCTAGAAGCAGAACATTGAACCCAAGATATACGTATGATTTTTATTACCTCTGTTAATAAGTGCATTTGATGAATATGTGTTTTCCTAGGGAATAAAGACTTTCTATTCATAAGCTCCATTAAGACACAATCCATATACCACACGTCTATTGCACCATCTCTTGTAATGTTCACATATGATGAAGATGGGATTTCCCTGGAAAAGAAGCTTTATGTTCATAAGCCATGAAAACACAACCCACAACCCACATACCACACAACCATTGCACCATAACTTGAAATGTTTGCATATGATAAGATAACTCAAAACAAACAGGGAAAAGATCACGGAACTGAAATTAGAAAGAAACTATCAAATGAAACGAATGAAATCAAAAGGAACATGGAGTGATGAAATCCAAAGAAAAGGATTAAAAGAGAAAAGCAGCAAAAAATGGAGAGGATATCCATATTCGATGTCTCATGGTCTTTGTTTCTGAGACATTTCAAAACTTCTTCCATTAATTTGAAACGTTCAAGCATTAGAGCACCACTTATCTCCAACAAATCTGGTAAAGTTCCTGAAAGTGAAACATTAAGATCATCAATGAAAAACACTCCATCAGCATGCCTAAGACGATTTATCTGAAGGTATCAAAGTTCTATGTTAAAGGGAAACACTCCCAGTTCATTGATATTAGTAAGGTTTCCGAGATTTTCTGGGACTTCTCATGTCCACATTTTTCTGTCTAGTCGACTGATGAAAATCCCGCAAAGATGTACTGTCAGAAATCTGACATGAAGATCAGAACGAAATGGGAAACTAATTGACAAAGAGATTTTATTGTTACTCACAGAACCTCCAGTGTCTGAACAAGTCCAAACGTCGAAGGTATGTTCTCGGTGAATCAATTTCCATCTCAGAACTGAAAAGCTTTGCTGGGATGGGTCCAGAAAGCTGATTCTTGTTGAAATGGCTGCAAGTCCATTGTATTGGATGATGACTCGTGAACTTGAAGGAAATTGTATCTATTCATCGGAATCTCAAATGGAAGGAAATTGAAGGAAATTGTTCCCTGATTTTTTATCGGCAACTCGCTCGTGGACGATGACCCCGCCAGCTTCACCACCTAGGGTTTCAAAATCGATACGACACACAAAAACAAATAAATCGAGGTTAACCAAAAATGCATAAGGCCAGATTCAAATCAGAAGTTAAGAAATCACAGCGATAAACTTCAATTACGAAGAGATACATACAGTTTCGATAGCAGCAACGGTAGCCTCATTCTTAACCTTAGAGCGTTTGTTGGGTCGAGGCGTTGAGGCATTCGCCGAAGTAGAGAATCGCTTCGTCGCCGATGAGCTACGCCGCGTCTCCACCATTTCTTCCGTCTGCCGCTTTCGCTGGTAATATTTCGCTGGTAAAACCTGTTGAAAGAATACTCACCGGAGCTGAAGCGGCGGAGTGCGGAGGAAAGTATCGGATGAGAAACGCCAGTGGGAGATTGTATCAGAGGCAGAGAACCTTGGAAATCCATATACACCTTAAAACTCAATCTCCAATTTGGCATGTCATTGGAGTCCAGAAAACATAGACAACACATCCACATATCAACAAATCGAAAAAACCCTAGGCCTTAACGAATTCCAATCGGAAGCAAGAAAACCTGTCAAAAGTGTATCAACCGGAGCGGAAGCGACAAAAAACGGAGGAAAGAATCGGATGAGAAGCGCCAGTGGGAGATTGTATGGGAGGAATCGGTAACATTCTAAGCGGATGAGAAGCGCCCTTGCCCAGGACGCGCACAAGCCAATCGATGGGTCGGCATCTCTGGTCCGTCGCCTCGCCTATCTGGTCACCCAATCGACGTCCCTTTGCCCAATATGGAAACAATCAAGACGGCCGATATAGAAGATGATTCGCTGGATTAGGAGAAATAAGAGTGAGAGAGTAATTATGAAGAGTGGTTGGGAGATGAAGAATCAGTCTTTAATATGGATATGGGAAGAGGAAGAGAATGGCGTCGTCTGGATTTTGAGTTTTTTTAACATAAATACAAATGCTGAGGTGGAGGGCTGAGAGGCGAGAAGCTCTAAAAAGCCACCAAAAACTTGTGTTTTTAATATATAGATTTCAGCATTCATTATAACAAAACTTTATTTTTTAAAAAGATCCAATAACAAGATGACAAAAATTACAATAATGAGTTCATCTAATTAAATATCAATCCATTTTTATTTAATTTAAGATAATCTCAAGATTAATCGAAGAGTAAATTTGTCTAAAATATTAAAGTGGCCCTAAGAGCCAATAATGCGGTCGATATCACACGTACATTGTGCAATGATCTCGAACTCGAATTATCGCGGACCGGATTCTGAGCAATCTCTGACCCTGAAATCTTCGTCGCAGGCGCCGAACTTCTGGGGGTGCGTCCGAACGGGAAATTTTCTGGTGTCTTTGTCGGAGTCATTGAAATCACTGGAATATCTGCCAAAACTGACGGGGACCTTTCCGGAGAATCAACCGGGGCAATGACAAGATATTGCATGGGTGCGGTGATGGGCAGCGATGAAGCGACGGGTCTAGTCACCGGAGTAGCAACAGGAGAATTCACCGGGGTGGCAGTGGTCGGAGGACAAACCTGTGTAGTCCTAGGGGATTTCGCCAAAGTTGCTACAAGAGGATGTGAAGAGGGTGGCGGTGAAGCGGCGGAACTTGTCAGCGGAGCAGAAATAGGGGACTTGACCGGAGTAACGGCGATTCAATGAGAAACCAATATACCCTCAATGGACTTGGCCGGAGTTTCTGCAGGAGGCTGTGAAGTGGGCGACGGTGAAGCGGTGGGACTTGTTTGCGGAGCAGAAACAGGGAACTTTACCGGAGTAACAGCGGTCGGAGGAGAAATCAATGTAACCGCAGGGGACTGTCAAATATGGATTGGGTCTAACTAATATTAAAAGCTAGCTCAAGAGTTTAGGGTTGTCCAACACCATATATATGAGTTTCAAAGTTCATGTCCTAATCGATGTGGGAAAACATATCATAACACTCCTCCACGCCCAACCTCGATCCTGGAGCGTGGACATCACAATCGGGGGCCCAACATCGGTATATTCAAATCGGGACGAATCGGGTTCTCATACCATGTCAAATATGGATTGGGCCTAACTAATCCCAAAAGCTAGCTCAAGAGTTTAGGGTTGCCCAACACCATATATATGAGTTCCAAAGTTCATGTCCTAGTCGATATGGGACAACATATCATAACAGGGACTTCGCCGGAGTTTTTGCAGGAAGTTGAGAAGTGGGTGGCGGTGAAGCGGTGGGAGTTTTCAGCGGAGCAGAGATAGGGGACTTTACCGGAGTAACAACGATCGGAGGAGAAAACGGTGTAGCCACAGGAGACTTTGCCGGAGTTGCAACCTTTTGCTGTGAAATGGGTGTCGCTAAAGTCACGAGACTTGTCACCGAAGCGGAGACATGAGACTTCGCTCGGGTAGAAACGGTCGGAGGAGAAACCGGTGTAGCCGCAGTGGACTTCGTCGGAGTTGCTGCATGAGGGTGTGAAATGGGCGGTGGTGAAGCGGCGGGACTTGTCATCGAAACAGAGACAGTGGAGTTCATTGGATTAGCAGCGATCAGAGGCGAAACCGGGGTAATCTCAAGGGACTTCACCGGAGATATTGTCGGAAGCTGTGAAGTGGGCACCGCTGAAGCCACAGGGCTTGTCACCGGGGCAGAGACTGGGGACTTCACTCGAGTAGCAGCGGTCGAAGGAGAAACCGGTGTGGTCGTAAGGGACGTCGCCGAAGTTGATGTCGGAGGCTGTAAAGTAGGCGACGGTGAAGCGACAGGGCTCGACACCGAAGCAAAGACATGGAAATTCACTGCAACGGTCGGAGGAGTAACCGGTTTCGTCGCACGGGACTTCACCGGACTTGATGTTGGAGACCGTAAAGTGGGCAGCGGCGAAGTGACGGGTTTCGTCACCGGAGAAAATACAGGGGATATTGCCGGAGTTGATGGTGGAGTATGTGAAGTGGGCGTTTGAGGAGATTTAGCCGGAGAAATTATCGGAGATTGTAGTTTGGTGCGGGAAGTCGTGTGCGAGGGAGCGAGTGCATTGTCGGCTTGTACCAAAGCAAAAGTAGAAATCAATAAGATGAAAATAGAAAGTATAACAGTTCGATGCATCTTTTGTGGGTTGGAACAAATAAAAAGATAAGATTTTTAGATCTTGTTCGTTAAATTAAAACCCAAACGTTGTAACGGCCGATAGTTGTGACCGTTGGGGACTGGTGATGCCGTACGAATTGGTTGCCAGATTTCAAACGGTTGGAACCGATCGCAAGGACATGCTTTTAGAGATGTCGATAGGCGCAAACGACGTGCATTTAGATCTAGATAGGTGCAAACATCGCGAAGTTTGTTATCCTCCGATGATCAAACGACACGAAATGCTTAAAAATAATGTCAAACCAAAGTTGGGCTTTTAGTGGGTTGGGTCTAATGGTCGATATGAAGTGTAGTTGTATTCTTTTATGACTTTTATGAGAAAGGCAAATCTTGTTTAAGTTAGATGTTTTTGTTGACAGATTCGAACATATCGTGACTAAATCAGTGTTCTAAAAATAGGTTTTAGATATTTGTTTAGGCATTGGATATCTTTCGATCGTCCGATTAATTTCTAGATGATTTTGTTTTTAAAAAAACTATCACCGAAACGAGGTTGTTTTATCTTTTACAGCTTTCCCATTCATCTTTGAATTCGTCTTTTTCTACCTATTACATCGTCTCTCGTCTTCGCATTCATCTCTCATCCCCGTCTTCGTCTCTGAACCTTGTACTTTTTATATGTCATTGTATCTCGTATGTTGTTTTCGTCTTCATTTCTTGTCATCATCTTCATCTATTGTCTTCGTCTTTATTTCATTTCCACCATCATCTTCGTCTATCGCAATCGGCCGCGTCTTCCTCTCTCACCTATGTCATTGTCTTAATTTACCATTGTACTCGTTTGATATCCATTTTTTATAATTTATTTTTTTATGATGTCTATCATTAGGACTAGACAAAATATTCGAAGTACTCGTATCCGATCCGTATTCGATTCGTATACGAACCGAAAATTCAAATATCCGCTCACACAAATACAAATACAAATATTAGAAATCATATATTCAACAAATATATATACAAATACAAATAGTAGACTCAATTATCCGAACTATTCGTATCCGTAATTACTAAATAAAAAAATTAGTTAATATATATATAGATATATAAATATATATATATATAACAAAATAGATATTAATGATCAAATTGGAAATAAAAAATATTATTAATCTTATTTAAACACTTATTATATAAATACATAGACAAATATGCAATATATTTATGATTGGTTGTAATCCAAATGGATTAGATAATATCGTAGAGATATTACAATATATGAAAAAACAGAATTCACTAAATATATAACTTTTTTGCTAATTTTATTTTAGTGTATAATCTAACAATTTGGTCATTGTTTTAGGTGAATTGACGATATTGCTAGAATCACGAAACTAAATTTAAATAACTGATATAAAGATGAATGTGGAGATGAATGTGAAGATTTGGTATTTTGTTTTATTTATATTATGTATATTTGCATCTTTATGCGTTTTGCATTTTAGTTTTAGATTATATTTGATGATTATTAGTTTTTTTATTAGGTTAAGATACAGATTTGATATTACAATTTAATACTTAAGAATAATTTTTATGTAAAATACAAAATGTACATTTTCATTTTTTTACAAAAATATATAGTTATAAATATTTCGATTCAATATTTAGATTATAATTATATTAAATACAAATATCATATATATATATATATCTAATAATAATCATTCAAATTCCTCGGGTTCGATCGGGGTTCGAATACCTCGGATTATAAAAAATTGAACAAAAAGAAACCAATTTGGTTTTCGGGACGAGTTCATCAGGTTTCGGTTCAGTTTCGGGTTGTTTGAGTTTTGAAACATTGAACCCAAAAAATCTGAATTGTATTTGGTTATTTAGATATTTCGGATAATTCACATTTTAGTTTATTTAAGTATAATTAATTCGAATTTAAACGGATAATTCGTATTTTATACAGATAATTCGAGTTTTAAACGGATAATTCGTATTTTATACGGATAATTCGAGTTTCAAATGAGTTTTAAACGCGTGAGGAAAAGGGAACTGTATCACTCACGGTTTAGAGTTAAAATTTGCTTAGTTTTCTTTTTCTTTTTTCAGGTAATTCGGATTGCTCGGATTATCCCGAACCCGAATCTGAACTGACTCGAACACATTTGGCTTTTCGATATTGAACCCATATAGATTTTCTATAAAACCTATATATCTCATGAAATGAATTATTCAGATTGAATCGGTTCGTATAACCCGAAGTACCCAACTATAATCCAAACTCTATCTAAACTCCATCTAGACATTGGATATCTACCCAATCACCATCCAACTGTCTAAAAAGCTTAATGTTTTCTTGAACCGTGGACTCAATACAACCATAAAAAAAAATGACAAATAAGAAAGGATGTCAAATATGTTTTATTACATTCACAATGACTTGACAGTACGAGAAGACCGAAGACCTGTGTCCACCTAAATTCATATAATAAATAAGCAAAAAAGAAAAACAGAAAGAGGACCAAAGTCTCGAAGCAATCAATCCTAAGAGAAGATACACGACTCTTCTCTGTCTTTCCTTTCTACCCAAAAAAAAAAAAAAACCTAATAAAACTAACAGTTTCTTGTGTCCCAAGAAAAGACAAAACAACAACAAATTACATCTCACTGATACATTCGCCTAATCACATTTAGGCAAACCTAAAAAAGGAGAGTCAAGTAGAGCCTCCCCCCAATTGAATTTGTCTCTCTCTAAGACTATGCTTTTCGCATGCTTTGTAATTGTAACATACTTTTCTCTATTTCTTTATAAAAAGAAAGAGTTTTAGGCTTTAACCTCTTTTTCGCCCTCAGCCACACCTTTCTCTTCTTCTTCTTCTTCTTCTTCTTCCTCTTCTTCCGCCTCGTCTGCTAGTTTCGTTAGCTCTTCCTGTATCATCATCTTTACTGATGATTTCCTTGAGGTGAGATCCATTTCAAATTCCTTGGCTGAAACACAAACACATTCGAATATAATTTCGTTAATAAATCCGTACACTGATCAAGAAACGAATAATGAATGATTCAGTCTTTCCAAGTCATTACCAAGTAGCTTGAGGATGTCAGTGAATGTTGCCTGCAGAGTTAACATCAACAAATGTGTGTTATTTAACTATAAAGATCCAAAAGATTTCTTTTTTCAACTACAAACATCCAAAGATTTCTTTTTTTTTTTTAACTATAAATGTTCTCACCGTGTTGAAGTCCACTTTCTTCAAGATCTCAATGATAGCATTTTTCAACTCTTTATCGCTCGGTTCTTTACTTTTTTCTTTCCCTTTTCCCGACCTTTTCCCTTTAAAACACAAATAAGGGCTTATTATAACTTGTGCAAAATCAGCGAGTATGGGCAGGAAAATCAAGAAATAGAATCATGCAATGCTTCTGATTCAACGACGTAAACCAAATAGCATGAAGGAAAGAACAATGCAAGTAAATACCCGGTTTCTCTTTTGACGCAGATTTAGAACGAGCTGAAGACTGTTCCTTGGTAGTAGATTTCTCAGTTTTCTTCCTTTTAGACAATATCTTTGGACTTGATTCACTGTCATCATCAGTTTTCTTTCGCTTTGCGGATGATCTCTTCTGGGTTACCTTCTGTGGTGGACTGGCTTTTTCAGAGACTGTCACTTTCTTGCTTCTGCCTTTCCCACTTGATTCTTTCTTCCCACTTTTCTTCTTTTTGGTATCTTCTTCTGAATCTTCCTCAGATTCGACTTTTTCCTCACTTTCAGAAGGCTCAGGCACCTCGTCTTCAGATTTATCAGTGACGCCATTCTCATTCCCCGCCTCTTCATTCTTTTCTTCTTTCTCTTCTACTTCTTCTTCCTCAGACTCGTCAGAATGAGACATATTCTTTTTGTCTGCCTTTAATCCTTTCTCAGACTTCTTTTGACTCTGCAAAGATGACATAACAGATCTTAAGTAGTTGAAACCGATGAATGGAGGCATGAATATTACGGTCTTGAGTCAATCTAGATATCCGTTTTCATCTGTTAAGTGACGAATTCTACGGCAATAGCAGTACAATAATACCTTCACGGATCGCTTCGAAGATGAACTCCCAGCTGTAGGTGAACTTTGCTTAGTGGTTCTTTTCCGTTTAGCTATCTTACTCGACTGCATCAACAGAAGATTAAAAGTATATAATATGAACAACCAATATTTAAGCTATATTCTTCCGAAGTAAAATACCTTCTCTTTCTCATAAACTGGAACATCGGTTGTGGCATGAGGTTCATCCAAAAACTCGATCAACTTTGTAATAATATCTTCCTGTGTTGAATAATACAACACAACAAATCAGTGGCTTTTAACTATGTAAGAAGATTTAGCATAAATTTAATAGCAACTAAAATCACAGATCAGACGACCCCGTTCAATTCCATATTTTGATGGTAACAGATCTAATCCGGAACCAGCGTCATACCAACCAGCATATAATATGATAACAGAACCCGCTCGAGATTGAGATCGACGATCCAGATTCATATCCTCGAAAGACAAGGACTTTAATCCATCATGGATGGCCCAAATTCATCCAATTGAAAGGAACAATGGAAATTAAAGGAAAAATTTCAGATATGTTATTCACCTTCTTTGTTGTAGCCTTGGCAACAGGTATGTCAAATACATCACAAAACTCCAAAAGTTTTTCTTTGTTGCATTTGTCAAACTTTTCTTTTACTTTGAGTTTGCCCTTCTCCTGCAAACACACAGAATGGAAAGAGTTATTAAAGAACCAAGAGCATCATATAAGCCAATCTTGTGTGTTAATTTATATACCTCATTTCCATGCCAAACAAAACCAGAAAATTGTAAGATGTTCGTCTTGATTTGAGCGGCCTGTCAAAACAGTGGTATAATTGTTTCAAACATAATAGATTTGGCATCTAAAAGTACAAAAAACTTTCTGCAAAAACCATATAAACATGCAGAAGAAGAGTATATCAGTTGTCAAAGAAAGGATTATGAATGGATGCAGCATCACCTTTCCTCTCCTTCCAAATAGAATCGTGTGTAGCAGCTTGAAAGTCTCATCACCCTTCTTCCTTGACACCTTGTAGGCCACTACAAAAGAAACAAGACTTATAAATTATAATGCTTTACTTAGTTTTTACAACACAAACTATCATGGTATTAATAAAGTCAAACCAGTCGGGGTTTTTAGAAAAACACTGAATACCAAGAAATGAAATCATCTTGATGAATGAATCCACAAACAAGAAATGAAAAATTGCATAGATCAAGCATGAATCAAGCTCAAACAAGAAACGATGATACCCTTTATTCAATTATCAAACAAAAGATTGGTATGAGCGAGATTGAAGCATTAAAAATTGTAATAAGAACATACCATTGGGAATATCTTTGAGTGGTGTACCTCGTCCCTGTAATATTCAATGGAAAAAGTTTAGCGGATTATCTAGCAAATGAAAGAAATATAGAGATGAAACAAAGGAAAATATTGAAACCTTTTCAACATGGAATTCCTTTGAAGAGTCTCTATCAATCAATGCCACAAGTCTTTCAACAGATTTCCGCTCACGAACAGGACGGTCAGAGTAAGGAGTTCTTGGTTCAGTATCCTTCTTTTCTTCCTCACTCTTAGTTTTCTCCACAGTACTTTTTCCTTTTCCTGTCTTTTTAGACCCCTTTTCTTCTTTAATCTCGCCTTTTTCATCTTCTTCTTCATCCTCTTCATCTCCACTCTCTTCTTTTTCAGTTTCCGCTTTCAGTTCATCAACTTTTTCATCCATAGTCTCATCCTCTTGATTTACATCCACCTTGAGTATCTCTTCTGCAGCATCTTCCTCTTTGTTTGCATCTACCTCCTTTTCTTCCTCTTCATTTCCATTTCCATTTTTTCCTTCAGATTTTGGCTCATCTTTCTCAAGTTCCTTCTCTTCCTCCTCATCTCCTGCTTGAGTAATATCTGTCTTCTTATTCTCTAGGTTTTCCTCCCTTTCATCATTATCATCACCAGACTCCACATTTTCCTGCATCATAATATCTCCTCCTGAATCAGCTGCAGACACATCACCATTCACATTCTCTTCCTTACTAACTGTATCTTCTTCCATTTTGGGTGTCTCTATTTGTCCCTCATCTTTCTTCACCTCTTCGATTTTCCCTGCCTCGGATTTTTCCCCACCTTTATTGGCTTCAGCATCTATCTCCATTTTCTCAGGCTCATCTTCTCCGTCCTTATTTTCCTGAATTCCTTTACTTCCAGTAGTCTCTTCCTCCTTCCCAGATAAAGCCTCTGTTGGCTTTTCTTGAAGGCCAGTCCCATTTTCTGACTTGGTATCTTCTTCCCCCATTGTAAACCCAGATCTAACTAGTTCGTTTGACACAAAAACGCCTCGATCTGGTGTCAAAATCAGCAAAAAAAACATGGAATCAGATTAAAAAGGCTGAACAATCAAACAATAAATCAATATACACAAGAGAAGAAAAAACACTTCAAGATTTGCTGGATGAAAACCGTAACCAAAAGGTCTCATAGACAGGCAATTCCTGAACCATGTGAAGCTAAATTCACAGGAAACATACAATACAAAGAAGATAAAAGATCATCAGGAACATGTAAATTCCATTGAACTCAAGCTAGATACGAATAATGATGATATTATGATAAGGCAAATATAAAACCTTAAAAAGAATTTGATCTCAAATCATGTGTGTTCTATGATTATTGTGAATTTACAGCGAAGACTGAATATTGCCATGAATTCAAAATTTTAAGGCAAAAGAACATGTACATATATTTCTGAATAAACATGGATCAATACGATAAATTCAAACAAAAATACGCTATAATTCATAAAAAATTCAAAGATAGTATATCAAAGATAGCCCAAGAAAAACCAGATGCAAAATCATATATTTGAATCTCGTAAATGTTAAGCAATTTTCATTGAATTCATGCATTTTTCACCTAAATGAATAGCATCCTTAAGAGAAAACACATTAAATCAAATAACCACATTAAAAAAACAAAACCCTAGCCTCTCCGATGAACCACAACAACGACACCCAACGAAACAACATAGAAATTCAGACACTCAGAAAATACAACAGCTAAACACAAAAAAACGACAGAGATTCTCACAGTAGATGTTCGAAAGGAGAAGACTTTTGAAATCTAACCTCTGTATTCAAGACTCTCCACTGAGTTATGTTCGAAACAGAACAAATACAACGCTTCGATGTATATATATCGTGTGTTTTTTTTCCAGTGCAATATAAGGATTCGGACGCAAGACCAGATGTTAAATACAGTTAATTGCCACGTAAGATGGGTGTGCCAGACGTGGAGTTTGATGGACGGTTCAGATTTAGAGTTGGAAGCTTCTCATGGATCGATGACGGTAGACAAAATTCCGACGTCCATTTCATGACCTTATGCACTATTGCATGAAACAAAAGAAAAATTGTTGAAAATTATGGACATGTATTGTTCTGTGAAATTGAAAATATGTTTGAGGATCTTAAAATATATTTATTATTTAAATTTTTAAGTATTAGTTTCAGAATTTTTTTAAATAATATTTATCACTTAAATATTAGATATGATTGCATGAAATCGATTTATTATTATAGTTTGTAAAGTTTTTTTTCAAGTGATTTGTTTTAAATAGATTGGAAAAAGATAACATTCATTTTATAATATTTTTAGATATATTTTTCTTGACATATGGAATACGATAAATGATTTATTATGTATTATAATCTAATATGTTATTATGATGTATAAATATTTTTGGAAAATAAAATTGTTTTGTCAAAGATAAAATGTTTAATGATATTAAAATGTCTAACATATAATGTAAAAATAAATAGTTTCAAACTATTGTTATAATATTTTGCATTATGTCATTTACGACAACGTTTATCTTTTGCATGTAATAAAACTTTTATAATATATATTTTTACATGTATTAATTAAAGCGTTTATCGTTTCTAAACAATTTGTTTAAATAAATTTGGAAAGTATAACGTATAAATATATGATTTATTTTCCTTTTTTAGTTTTACTCGTCTTGTCTTCACGTACCTAACACGATAGATCATGATATATATTATCTTAACTAATATGTTTATTAATAATATATTAACATCAGAAACAATAACAAAAAAATACATATACAATAATTATTATTCTCATATTACTACTAATATTTGTTAAAAAAGTGCATGAATCGATTTATTATTACAAATTTTTTTTTTTGTATGCATTGATGTTTAGCGTTTATAATAAAAAAATTTGGAAAATATATACTCATAAATATAATATTTAGTTTATTATTTTTTGTATTTTTTATTATTTTGGCGTAAATGACATGAAATCCTAAAACATATTATTATAAACTAATGTATTTATATACAAGTAGGTGACAAAAATATTAAAAAGTGTATAGCTTTTAAGAGAAAATATTTAACGATTTTAAAATGTATAACTTATAGTTCAAGAATTTATAGTTTTGAACTGTTTTTATAATATTTCACTACAAATGCATAATTTACTATATAAAAATATATTTCGAATAATACTGTTTATATGTGAATATCATCTATTTAATTATTATTTATAAAGTTTTATGTAAATTAATAAATAAAAAATTAATTATATTTTAATATTAAAAAGTTTCTAGACAAAACAAATTGCGAATGCTAATTTAATTCACATATGTATTATTAATATGAGGTCAATATTTATTATTTCTAATTATTTTATATTAATGTTATTTTTCAAAAATAATAATCTTGAACTATAACTAATTTCAAAATATTTATCATTTAATATAAATGATATGTATGAATTTTAATTATCATTATAGTTGTAAGATTTTTAAAAAAGAAGTTTGTCATAAGAAAGATCGATTTTATTAACTTATTTATATTATCATTCATTTTCAATATGTAATAAACTAGATCATCTAATATATCTGTGTATCTTAAATGTTTAACATATAATTCAATACTTAATAATTTAAAACCGCTGTTCAATATTTTGTAATACATTATTTAGTATATGAGTTTTTGTATATATCATTGTTATAACCTACACTTTTAAATATATAAATTTAAATATTTATCATTTTTTAAAGCGGTTTCTATTTTTATTTTATTTTTTACATTTATTTTGTATTGATGTTAACATTGACGATATAATATTTTATATGTATTATTATAATATAATGTATTATATCAAATTATATGAATATTGGAAATAACAAACATATATAATATTTAAAAATAATTATTATCAAATTGTTGTTATAGCATCTCTTAAACCGAACATGAATTGAATTATAATTATATATATTTTTATGTATGAATATCTAATGTTAATAAATAATTTTGGAAAATATACATGCATAATTAATTTTTAACTTATTAGTATAATTATTTTTAAAAATTAGTTGTTTTGCGTATATAATATGGTAAATCATCTAATATAATATTATAAAAAATATATTAATATGAGAATATAGATGACAAAAATATACAATTGTTTTAGAGAAAATGTTTGAAGGTTTTAAAACGTTTGAAATTTAATTTAAGATTTTAGAGTTTTAAATTATTGTAATTTATAGAATGTATTATACGATATTTATTTTTAAAATTATTTATATAGTTTGTTTTTAAATTTAATTATTTTGACCTATATATCACCATAAATGATATCATATATCTGTTAATATTATGCAAAGAAAAAGAATAAATTAAAATAAAAAAATTTTTAGATAACGATTTAATATAATAATTAGTTGGAAAAATATATTAGAATACTTTTGTATTAGAAGTCTAATATTTACATATCAACCAGAATTGGTATCCTCTGATTAAAATCAAATTATTATCGTTAGCCGAATTTGTATAAATAAATATTTAATTTTACATTATTCCCTCTAATATATCCATTTTTTTAGTATTTTGTTATTTTATATATGTAACACGGTTATTTATAGTATAGAAAAAATACTATATTTCTAAAATTAGTGTTTTTAAAAAAAATAAGTTTGGATTTTTTAAATTGAAAATAATAATTAATGTTTTATATGTTAAAATAAAATAGTTTGATATGTTTTATGCTATATTCCCTAGCATATATTAATAATATATTAGATTGTTAATATATATATATAAATAAATAATCAAGTTGTTTTTCAATAAACCAACGTTAGAAAATTTAAACTATTATACATTTTATTTAAGAAATGAAAAGATCATTTACTTAAAATTATTTGACACAATAAATCTAATAAAAAATAAACTCAAACGTAAAAATCTATATATTAAAAAGGCAATACTTTCCTTTCTCCTCAATCATTCTCGCTTCTCAGCGAGCCACCTCAGCCACCTGCATTCATTTCAACTTTTTTTCACGTTTTCTCTTCTCTCTCCCACGATCTCCTCGCCTTAACATCGCCCCTGCAAGAATCGGAGGTGTTTTAAGCTATCCGGACGATCTCTCTTCCCTTTCCCACGCTCTCCTCACCTTACCATTGACCCTGCAAGAATTGAAGGTTTTTTCCCTATCCGATTATCGCAAGAATCTCCCACGGCGCTCGTAACCCGTCTTCCGGTTCATCCCGCCTCAGTTCGTCGCCCACTCCTTCACGGTCCTCTGGAAGCAAGTTTGTGTCGATTGAGAAGGTATAACCATGCTTATATTGTTGCGCGTTAGGGATAGGGTTTTTATTTCGTCTGGGTTTTTGGGTTTTTTTACAGGGTCGAGGAACAATGTTCAGGGAGATCCCTAATGGTTCGTCGGCCTTTACTTATACCGTCAGCTAAATTTTGTGAACCCTTCAAATTCCATTGCATTGACTCATTGATTCTCTTAAAAATTTCAAATACCCACCAAATTGGAGAGCACTCCGACTGTCAGAGTGACATAACTCAGAAACCCGCTTCGAAAATCCTCCATCGTCTTCGATCTTTCCCATTCTCTGTCTCCTTTTTTGTCGGTCATTGTGACAGTTGCCGACGGGGTGATCTGGATCTTGGCCGTTCTACAAAGGTTTCTCCTTTAATGAATTTTCTTTGCTAAGGTTTTGTTCCATTTTCTCTCTCTCGCTATTGTATCTCTATTTCTGTTTGGTTCTTTGAGAAGCCTTTCCATGTCGTCGCATTTTTGTTTTTTAGGGTTTCTGTTCCCACTTTCTAATTCTCGCAAGTTGCAGTTTTCAGGGTCGAATGAAGCTGTTTGGAACGCCTCCCCCCCTCCGCCGCTTTCCACGTGCTGCTTCGCCTTCGTCCCTCCAGGATACGCTATCCCTGCGGCACCCTATCCCATCGGCGATCTCGGCCTCTTGCCTACCAAAAAGCCATGTCCTCTACCTCCATTTTTCCCAGGTATTGCCCATGTCGTCACATTTTGTTTTTAGTCTTTTTGTTCCCACGTTTCTAACTCTCGCAAATTGCTGTTTTCAGGGTCGAATGTAGCTGTTTGGAGCAATTGTCTATCCCAAGAACAAGTATTTGACACTCATGTGGTTGATTTCTGAATATGCATTTGAAAACCCTAAGTTTCCAAACAAAGATGTTTAGGATGAGACAAACCCTTACGATTCTGTGTTACAGGGAGTTGAATTCGAACTCACTGATTCTTGAAATTCAGTAACTATGATATATCGAGTCCTGCAACTAATTTGCTTTGAGATCCGTGATCTCCGTAGGTCATTAAGCGAAATGTGAAATCTCTGAGGTTGTGTAAAGGAAACACCGCAGACATGGATAAGATGGAGTCTGAGGAAACTAGCGGCAGTAGGACAACAAAGTGGGCAGCTATGGAGGTGGAAGAGAAGTCATCACCAATAGATTATTTAGTTCAAGTGTAAGTGGATTCAGCACAGCGATGCAACACTCATCAAGGCAAAGCCCCGTCCCAAGGTATTCGTGAACACTATCCAATTTTCGTCATTTTCAAAAGATCTTGGAAACTAATTCATAATCGTTCTTTCCTTTTCAGGGCATCGTCTTTGTCAGCCAATGCAAGAATGGTACGAATATCTCCTCTTGAAAACATGCTCAGTATATCCTGTAATTATTTATTGGCAATGTCTTCACAACTTTCTGAGGCCGAAGAACAAGAGTGTGCCTTTACAAGCCGTGACCGCTGGAACCAGCTGCGATCAATGGGAGAGGTGAAGAATCTGCTTTAATATATATTCAACTCTCTTTTAGAAGCTAGGTACTCAGAATTCCAATTTTACTTGCAACAACAAGAACATTTGCTGAGAAAGCAAAAGACATTGTGCATCTGTGGCTTATTATTTGTCTTTTAAGTTGTTTTAGGAATTTTTTGAATTTGGAATGCACTTGCAGATGCCAATCATGGGAAAAAGATTTAGAAATCAAGGAGATGAAGGATGAATACAAAGAAATTGTTGTCCTTCTAGGGCAGAGTGAGAAGGAAAGAAGCGGAAAAGGAACTAAGATTAAGGGAGCAAGCAGTCGTGACTTCGTTAGCTTTGTCTCCATTGGTAACATTACATCGCCCTTTCCATTGTCATGCATATAATCCAGTTTCAGTCGACCTCAAAGACGTTTTAGTGCCCATTTTGCTTCATTTAGCTGATATTACAGCAAAATGAATCCTCGAATAGGAACGCCACCGAGTCCAATAAAACATATAGCTGAAGTCGAGAGCGACCCACCTTCTCCAATGTCGGTGCCAGCATAGAAACAGCTTAAATTTAGCTCGGGGATTGTTAATGGAATAGTGAGAGAGTCAGCCTCATTCATAGATCCAAACAAGAAGGTAATGGTTCCTTTCGTCACAACCCTATCTTGTGTTCTTCAATAAAGGAGATGTTACAGAATGCCAAAATTCGCAACTAAAAGTTAATTCTTGATGCCTTTGTCGGGTACAGCTGGTACCAATGGACAAGTGTCCATGAGGAAACTAGCGGCGCTAGGACAACAAAGTGGGCAGCTATGGAGGTGGAAGAGAAGTCATCACCAATGGATTGTTCAGTTCAGGTGGAAGTGGCAGAAGACATGGAGACTCTCTGAATGGATTCAGCACAGCGATGCACCACTCCTCAAGGCAAAGCCCCGTCCCAAGGTATTCGTGAACATTATCCAATTTTCGTCATTTTCAAAAAATCTTCGAAACTAATTTAGAATTGTTCTTTCCTTTTCAGGGCATCGTCTTTGTCACCCAATGCAAGAATGGTACGAATATCTCCTCTTGAAAACATGCTCAGTATATCCTGTAATTCTTTATTGGAAATGGCTTCACAACTTTCAGAGGCCAAAGAACGAGAGCGTGCCTTTACAAGCCGTGGCCGCTGGAACCAGTTGTGATCAATGGGAGAGGTGCAGAATCTACAACATAAAAGATGACGACATGGAGTTACCGTTTGAATAGCTTGAGATGGCTTCCCTTGATCGATGAGTCGCCTTGCGGCGGAGACATAATCCCTTGATTTTAATATTTAAATCTGAAACAACTTATATTTAAATTCGATCTTGCGGGTTCCATAGCGTTTTCTTAATTTATCTAATATCAACAATTGTATTCAAATACACTATCAACCAAAATATTTTGTTTTTTATTATATCTCCCCATAAAAACAAAAAAAAATGTATTCAAATAACTATTTTATATTCTAAAGATATAAATACAATAACCATGGTTATTGTATCACTATACAAAAAAATATAAATAAACGCTCTCAATATAATATATCAATTCATAAAATAAAAATCAAATTGTGCATCATAATCTAGGGTAAATGCAATGGAAAGAAATTGATTGTTACTCAATTAGCATCTAGAGTGTTAGAGAGAAATTATCACGGACATATATATTGGAAATAGAGTCCTCATTCCAATAATTATTTGATCACCAACTGATACAACTCTACCATTTATGTTGCGAAGAATGCAATTTCCCTTAGACTACGTTATGCAATGACCATAAACAAAAGTTAAAGAATAAGCTTGCAACAAATGAAATTGTATCTACTAAAACCAGTTTTCAGTCAATGTCAAATATATGTAGTCATGGGTTGAGGACCGTTGATCAGGCTAATTGCTCTGATCAAGAACCGATTGTAACAAAAATTGGTTATAGATAAATTTGCAAGAGTCTAAACAGATCTGAACGCAAGTATCAATCTACATCCTTACAATGTCTTTTACATCATTTATGTTAATTACTTTATTTGCTTTCGTTGTCATTTCAAATATTTTCGCTTTCTTAACCCATTATGTTGAATCGGTAAACATTTAGTATTTTTTTATTAATCTATTATGGTATTTCTTCTGCACTAATTTTCTCACTTTGCTTGAACCATTTCAAATACAGAAAATATGTCGTAAAAATATCGATATAGGATAAATTTGCTATGCATTTTCGTTTAAATATTGCTCAAATGATTGTCAAGAAAACAATTGTGATCGTAACAGTCATTATTCTATTATGATCAATCGATATAGGATAAATTTGCTATGCATTTTCGTTCAAATATTGCTCAAATGATTGTCAAGAAAACAATTGTGATCGTAACAGTCATTATTCTCATTATGATCAAAGGTATTACAAAAATAAATTAACATTTATATTAATTAATATTTTTTTAGATTCACATTGTTACGTATTTATCCTTTGTAAATGTATCACTCAGGTTTGTTAACACTACGACGGTTATGCTCCACAATTTTTACATCAATCAAAATCTAAAGAGAATCAAGAGATCCAAATATAGTTAAGGTTTATAGATTCCCAAATTATGGTCATACCTCAATAATTGTTTTTTAATCACGTTATAAATTAAATTTTGTTCTAAAAATTATGCAGGCAAGGATAGGAAAATCAATAATGTGAAAAACTCTTGTCCAAATAATGCGATTATTTCCTACAACAAATTATATTTAAAAATTTTAAAGATATTATGAACAAATCGCAATGTTATTTTACATTACATTTTCTAAAACTATTTTTTAAATTTTTACTTTGAAATTTTGAATTTGTGTATTTGTATTGGTCGATACATATATCAAATATCATGACAATGTTTGAATTATTGAATTATGTACAACATTTTAAAAAATACAATTTAATTATCACAAAACCGCGTAACGCGCGGGTATCATCTAGTTATATTAAATGGTTGGATTCAAATATGGAATTAATGTAAAAAAGAATATTTTTGTAATGTCTGGTTCTTATTGTTAGGATTAGGAATTGTTATTTCGGATTTTAAATATTGATAAATGTATTCGGGTGTAAATTATATTTTAAATTCAATCTTCATTTACTACATTAAACTCGTTTTTTATTTGTCCGTTTCTTTATTTTATATTAGAAACGTTATTTTAACTAATAAATTTGAATAGTCATATGCAAGCATCTCCCTCAATTTTCGATTGAATTTGAATAGTCATACGTAAGCATCTCCCTTAAATTTCAATCATATTTTTTCCAATTATTTTATACGTTCGATTATTATTATTATAATTGTATAAAAAATCCAATTTATAATAAATCTTACATATACCAAAACCTCTATTTATGCTTAAAAATATTTAAATGATAAACTAGTATATATTCGGTGAACTTTTGAAATATTAATGAATCATATAATAACTTTTGATGGATATTTGACTATATATGTTTTTTTATAAAACAAATAGCCGTTGTAAAATATATCTAGCGAGAGCAATTTAGAGACGAGCAATACAAATAGAGTAACTTGTAAAAAAGAAAAAAAAATAGATTTTTAAGTTATCAAAAGAGATTATTTTTTAAACGGTAACAGTAACATGAGGCTAATGTATAATAATTCATGTTTTTATATAATTTTCGTAATTTTGTAAATGGTGTTTTGAATATTTTATTTTGTTGCAGAAATTTGTGTTTATTGACTTTGATTGACCGAAGACAAGTTAAAAGTTAGTGGAAGAGTGTTATCCAAGAACATTTATACGTCACGAATTTTAAATAAATTATAATAAATCGAGGATGAACTTTACATAATATATAAATTAGTTCATTAAATTGTTCGCAAAAATGTAATTTATAATTTTAATATTGAGTTTAGTATTTAAATTTAAAATAAATTAATCAATGTGATGAATTATAATGTTATAATTTATCTTACAATTGTGATTTGAAATTGATTTTAAAGAAATATTTACATTAACCTAAATATGAATAAAAAGTAGTCTTTTGATATCATAAAATTCATTAATTTCATATTAAATTATTAAAAACTGACAATCAGAAAAGTAGTTTTACTAATTATTTGTTTCATTTAATAAAAAACGAATCAAGCAAGAAATAAATTAAAATTAACGAAATACATCTTGGATTGGATTTCATGAGTAGGCCTTTGGGCTTACCAAATGATACGCCCAATATATATATATATACATATACGTGATCGTGTATATTGTTTGGATTGCTATATTAAGATTGATATAATATAACGCCTATTTCATGCTTTATACATTTATAGTATCAATTTTTCCATTCATTCTATTTTTTAAAATTCCATACATCATACCCTCTATTTAAATTTTATTAGTGATTTCAATGTAAAAAAACTCAAATATTCAATATCAAATTTGCCTATTTTTCTAATATAATAAAATACATTCGAGTTCCTCCAACATTATAAAATTCATTTTTTAACACAAATAATTAGTCATTGTATTTGATTGATCAATATATATGGGATATGAATTATACTTTAACTTAAATTATATTGGGAGAGAAGAAATAGATTATTTTTATTGATATGATTAAAACTGCATCTAATTATTATATATTTATAATACACATTATATTCAAAAAAATAAGATTAAAATAAAAATTAATAACAAATTAATTAATTAATTAAGAAATAAAAGAAAAGAAACAATATACCAAAATGATATTTAATATTATCCCTCAAGATGAGTATATTTGATATACTCTTATCTTGGAGAGTGCGTCTTGGAATTGCGTAGAAGATAGTGGTTTTGTAAGAATGTTCGCGGTTTAATTATTTGTGTTCACATTAAGCGTTTTGAGAAAATATGATTGTAACCTTTCACGAAAAATATAGCAATTTAGTTCAATATGTTTTGTCCTTTTATGAAAAACGAGATTATTTGCGATGTGAAGAGTCATTATCACAAAACAAAAGAACATACATAGAAATCAAAATTCACGTAAAATTAAATTTAACCAAACTAACTCACAAGTTGCATTAGTCATGGCTCTATATTAGGCCTCGACACTACTCCTTAAAATTGTAACATGTTTCTCTAATTTCCATGATATTATAGATTTTTATAAGAAAATACAATATCATGTTACTGAACTACGAGAACCAATGCAAGAATCTCAATTAGCATCAGAAATAGCTTTGAATTTGAAATCATTTTTAATTGGATAAAATAGACTTTGTTCGAGATTGTTTTTTAAATATCTAGGGATTTTGTGTGAAGCGGATAAATGTAAAGAAGTAGATGCAAACATATATTGACTTAATTTGGTAACAGTGAA
The DNA here is from genome assembly GCA_036759665.1 of Gynandropsis gynandra. NCBI lineage: Eukaryota > Viridiplantae > Streptophyta > Magnoliopsida > Brassicales > Cleomaceae > Gynandropsis > Gynandropsis gynandra. Next base: position 946,499 of record CM071869.1, read on the forward strand.
AGAAATGTATAGTATTGTAATTGTTAAATAGATTAATTTTCTATAATAAGAGTGATTACTTAATAAATCACCATTGGATTTCGAAATTTTTGAATTTACTTCCATTGGAATTACTAATGACTTACAACCTAACATTCCAAATTCTTCAAGTAGTTCTAGTGTAAATTTACGTTGACTTATAGAAATTCCGAGTTTAAAACGAGATATTTCAAGACCAATAAAATATTTGACCTTACCTAGATCTTTAATTGTGAAGACAGTTGACAAGTGACATTTGATTGAATCAATAACAAATGGTGCGTTTTAAGATATTATCTACGTATACTAACAAAGCAAAAAAAATGATCTAAAGAGGATGATAAGAATAACGAATGGTCACAAGATGGTTGAAGAAAAAACAAGATTTTAACAAAAGAGTTGAAAATGTGTATACCATTGGCTAGATGCTTGGTTGAAACCGTATAAAGTTTTATTTAAACGACAAACCGGATTTGGAGGTAATTTTCCCCTTTTTTTTTGGAACATAACCTTGCGGTAATTGCATAAAAGTTTACTCATTTAAATCTCCATTTAAAATACGTTTGAAACATCAAGTTGATCAATTGTCTAATTAAGAGAAACAATTAAGCACAATAAAAGCCTAACATTAACCATTTTAGCAACCTGACTAAACATATCTATATAATGTATTCATTCCTTTTGTTTTAAACCTTCAGCTACAAACCAAGCTTTATAATTATCTAAAATACCATCGACATTATATTTTATTATGTAAATCCAATCACATTTTTGTTAGAGGGCATATAATAAATGGACCAAATATCATTCTTAAGTAAACATCAAGTTCCAAATTCATTACATCAACCCATCCTACCGAACGCAGCGTTTGCGCTTGGCATCGTTTCTGTCAACGATTGATTGTGTTTTGTTTCATTTTGTCTGAATGGTGAAATCGTTACGTTTGCAGACGACTGCGACTAGAAGCAAATAATAGAAAATTGTTGCGCTTGCGTTTAAACAAAATTACCAAAATAGACAATTATTAATAAAAATAATTTATTTAAATTTTTTTGTTTAATGTATATTTTTAATTATAATTTTCATATATTTGAAATAAATTTAAAAATTTAAAAAGTATAAAAAATATTTAAATATATAATACATATACACACACATATATATAAATGCATATACATACAATTAATATTAAAGATACCAAAACGCAAACGTATCGTAATATAATTTCAGATTTTTAAAATCTGCGTTTTGGTATATTTTTGGACGACTGCGACTCCAACAATCAGTTTTAATGTCGTTCGGAATCGTCAAAAAAATGCAATCGTCACGTTTGCGTTTGGCTACAACTCTACTAGCCAATATCTTATTAGTTGTCGAATATGTTTTAGATTTTATAAAAGACGAAATTGCCATAAAAAATTGTGTTCAGTACTAAATTTATCATAAAAAGATTTAGAGATTAGATACAGAGTTGTATGATTAGTCTCGTTTGATCTAAAGTTGTAACAATGATAATCAAGCAAGTAAATAGAAGGTTTTATTGATAGGCTAGGCCTAAAATTAATAGAATCACTAGAATTAGATAATATTGCATTAAAAATTAAATTAACGGAAGTGATAGGATTACGAGAAAATTGTGCTTGAATCGATTAACTAGATTGTGTTTGAATCGATTAAATAGATTAAAGTAAGGTCAAAATTGAAATTTTCGATTTTAATTATAAAATTAACATAATTTGAATGGATGGATAATAGATTAAAATAAAAATGACGGAATATGATCAAATTGAAGGGGAATAAAAATATTAAAGACGGAAACAGAGGTTTTTCCGATGAATTATATATATAAGTCAACTTTAAATTTTTAAATTATTTTTATTAATGTTATTTCGAGAGGAAAAAAAGTGATATATTCTCATATATATGGATTAAACCTAAATCGTTAACTTAAAATATAAAAATTAAAACAAGCTACTTGTTTTAGATGGTTTTATAATTTATAAATCCTTAAACCCTAGCTAGAACCAGACACTTGGGATGAAAAAACTCCTATAGATTTCAAGGAGAAAAAAAAATACTAAAATTTGTACAAAAATAAACATGTGTTTAAATCTCAACCGTTGATCTCTTGATAGATCCAATTGAAATATCGATCTCAATGAGATTTTCTTCTTCATTGATCTCTTCTTCTCCATTATCATCCCATAGTTTCTGCTGATTATGCTGATCGTTCACAAGAGCAATTTCAATGAGACCATCATCATCATCATCATCATCGCCATCATGATAATCATCATCAAAGCATGATGATACATTGCAAACCATACGATTAGAACCTAGCCAGTCAAGATCAAACGCCTCACTTACAACTGTGCCACTGCTTGAATCCATGTCCGAGGGCAGATCCGTCATTTCAGCTTCTTCTTCTTCTTGAACAGAACCTTCAGCCAAACAGACCTTCGTCTTGTTCTTTGGGAGCTTAAGGAACAAAACAATGCTTGAGATGAAGAGAACAGTGATTGTTATTAGGGCAGAGAAGATTAAGCCATGAGAGTTTCTGAAGAAGAAAAGTAGTGCAAAAGGAATAAAGCTTGAAACAATGAGCAACAATGGCGGCTTTAGAATGCAGCTCCAAGGAAAATGCTTCTGATAATCAGCTTTTTCCACCATGTTTGATGACTCAACGAAACCCTAAAAAGAAGAAAACCCCAATAAAATAAATGACAGAAGAGAGCAAAAAAGAAAGCAATAAGCCTACAAGATGAACTGTAATGTGAAGTGATTATGAAAAGGGATTAACTTTTTATCCATTGTTATTGAGATTAAAGAAACTGGATATTGCTTAAAATGCTTCAACTAATCACTGTTGACTCCAGAAACCGGTTCTCGGTCAGACTCGACCGGAGTGACATGTGCCATGTTGACTCGGGCGGAAAACATTCCACGGCCGCGCCTTGATGCAACAGTAGAAGGAAATGAGCCCCGTCCCCTGCTTGTGCGGTTTCTCGGTCGATCTCCCCACCAATCCGGGAAACCCAACAAATGAAAACATCCTTCTGCAGTATGACCGGAACGACCACAGTGCGAACATAATAGTTTTGCTTTATCTTCGGCCGGGAATCGTGAAGATTGTCCAGCTTTTGCAACAAATACCATAGCGGGAAGTCGATCATCAATGGATTTTTGAGAAAGTCGAGAGCTTTCATCCTGTATTACAACATTGTAGACAGTGTCAAGACCAGGTAAAGGATCACGAGACAATAGATTCGATCGAACAACACCATAAATCGAATCATCAAGCCCCATGAGAAACTCGTGAACTCTGTCTTCGTTCCTCTCTTGTTCGAGTTTCCTAGTGAGGTCACATTCACATTTACCACATTTGCAGACATGAAGAGGTCTGGAATTCAACAAATCTTGCCACAACCGGTTTAGTTTGCCATAATAGGCATCAACCGTCATTCCTTTTTGTGTACAATTAGCCAATTCTAAACGTAGACGCTGAAGTCGACGGTCGTGCTTCACCGCAAAACGACTTTGTAGATGATTCCAGAGATCAGCCGCTTCTTCACGGTGGGTCACGTCAGATCTCAACTTTGGATCGAGTGTGTTCTTGAGCCATGAAATTACCAAGGCATTGTTGGTGTCCCAATCTTCAAAATCCGGTGATTCGGGATCTAGTCGAGGAATCTTCCCATCGAAAAAGCCGAATTTCTTCCTAGATTTCAAAGCTTGTCGAATGTTGATGGCCCACTCATCGTAGTTGTCTCCTCGCAACAGAGGCTGCGAAAGCACGAGACCTGGATTGTCGCCGGCGGTGATGTCATAAGGGGTGATTGTGCGTCGCTGAGTAGGAATCGTTCCAGCAAGAGAACCATCGGCGGAATTTGCAGAAGCTGCTCCTGTCGAAGTCATGGTGAAATACGATAAAAAATGCAGGGAGTTCTTCGGGGTTTCGGCGGTCAGTCTGTTTCGAGGTAGATTAGATTCTGTTTAGGGTTTTTTCGGAGTTCTTCGGGGTCGTTGTTTTGGTTCTGTTCGGGGTTTCGTCGGGGTTAGTCGGGTTCGCTGTTTTGGGTTTTCGGTCGGTGTCAGAGCTGGGTTTCGGGGTTGTTTCTGGTTTGGGTTTCGGGGTCTGTTTTTTTTTTGGTTTCGTCGGGGTCACTATTCCGGATCTGTTCGGGGTTTCGTTGGGTTTAGTCGGGATCGTTGTTTCGGGTTTTCGGTCGGTGTCGAAGATTGATTTCGAGGCTGTTTCTGGTTTGGATTTCAGTATCTGTTTTTTTTTCTGGGTTTCTTCGGGTTGTTTCGAGGAGGAAGACGGTGAACAGTGATGGGATTTCTGGGTTTGAAAATAAAAAATTGAGCTTCAAGGCTCTGATACCATAACACATTAGAAACAGATTTGATAATTGGATTTCGTCTTATTCCTTCAAATTTTACAGAGGCACGTATATATGCATATATGCATATCATATGCAGTAAATACAAGAATATAATGTAGTAAATATAGAGATATAGAGAAGTAAATACAGGGATATTGTATCCCTGATTTTCTACTAACACCCCCCCTCAAGTTGGTGCGTGTAAGTCTCGAACGCCTAACTTGCTCAAGAAAATATCAAAGTCTTTACGTCCGAGAGCTTTGGTGAAGATGTCCGCAAGTTGTAGATGAGTAGAAACATGTTGAGTAGTGATGATGTCGTCAAGAATGGCGTCACGTATAAAATGACAATCGACTTCAATGTGTTTGGTGCGTTCGTGAAAGACCGGATTCGAGCTAATATGTAATGCGGCCCGACTATCACAAAATAGCCACATTGGCCGAGAGATAAGAACTCCGAGATCGTTGAGCAAAGCTTTGATCAAGATGAGTTCACAAGTTGTCATTGCTATTGCACGATATTCGGCTTCTGCAGACGATCGAGAAACCACATTGTATTTATTTGTCTTCCAAGAGATTGGTGATGAACCAAGTTGAATAAACCATCCCGTCAAAGAACGTCGACTTAGAGGACATCCTGCCCAATCGGAGTCACACCAGCCATAGACGTGTAAATCAGAATCGGAACGCAGCAAGAGACCTTGTCCAGAACTGCCTTTGATATATCGAACCACCCGAAGAGCCGCCTCCCAATGAGTGATACGAGGAGATTGCATAAACTGAGTAAGGACCTGAATCGAATAAGAGAGTTCCGGACGAGTTACCACCAAGTAAAGTAGACGACCAACTAAACGTCGATATGTTGGCAGATCATCAAAGAGATCATCATCAGCAGAAAGAACATGATGATTTTGGTCCATCGGAATTGACACAGGCTTAGCACCAAGAAGTCATGTCTCTGAGATGATATCAAGTGCATACTTTCGTTGACAGAGATAAATACCAGATGAATTGCGTGCAACCTCAATACCAAGAAAGTACTTAAGCAAACCAAGATCTTTCATATGGAAGCAAGTACTTAAGTACCTCTTGAAAGTCTGAATAGCCACCAGAGAATTTCCCGTAATGATCAAATCGTCGACATATACTAGTACATGTAAGCGGATGTGGCCAGTGGATAGCGTGAATAATGAGTGATCCGAGGAAGAGGAGCGAAAACCATAGGATTTCAGAGAATGACCAATCTTGGCAAACCAACATCGCGGAGCTTGTTTGAGACCATACAGAGATTTCCGAAGACGATATGCCTGTGAAGGATCCGGAGAAGGAAAACCGGGAGGAGGTTTCATGTAGACCTCCTCATGAAGGTCACCATGTAAAAACGCGTTATGTACATCCATTTGATGTACTTCCCATGCACGAGCTGATGCAACTGCAAGAACTAAACGTACCGTAACCATCTTGGCGACTGGAGCAAATGTTTCTTCGTAATCAAGCCCTTCAATCTGATTGTTTCCAAGAATTACCAAGCGTGCCTTATATCGTTCTATCGTCCCATTCGAGCGGTATTTTATCTTGAATACCCACTTACTTCCGATTACCTTCTTGCCCGGTGGAAGAGATGCAAGTTCACGACCAGATGTAATAGCAGCAAGAAAAACACAATGTGAAGTTTTAAATTTTGCGCAATTGACATACTGGTGAATCGGATATACAGATGACGACGAAGAATGTGTAGTCGGGGAAACCTGAACCGTGTTTGTGACAAAATGATGCAAACGAGTCGAAGGAAACTTTACCCGTTGTCCTTTGCCGAATGCAGATGACAAGTGCTCAATATTGTGCAATCCAGATGTAGTTTCGGCAGGAGCAACAGACAAGAGCTCCGGTGAAGACGAGCCCCCCCTTTCTGCTCACCTCGCACTGATCGAGTTGTCATAAAAAATTAGACCCGAAGTAGGAGATGGGAAACCCGAAATAGGAACGAGAGAAGTTTCATTGTTGTCGCTGTCGAAATCCGGCCAGACCCAATCTGAGAGAGAAGGCAATGTCAACTCTGCAGGAGAACCACAGTGAGCAGGGGAAGAGGTTGGTGAGAATGGAAACAAGTCCTCACGAAAAATAACGTCACAGGACGAAAAAAAATAGTTGACGATGAAGATCATAGACACGCCATGCCTTTTTTCCGAATGGATAACCCACAAAGATGCAACGATGACTGCGACTAGCAAATTTATCTCCCTTAGTGTCTTGGTTGTGAACATAACAAAGCGAGCCGAAAGTACGGAGGTGTGAGTAATCTGGAGAAGAACCGTGTAAAAGCTCAAATGGCGTCTTGTTACCAATGACCGACGAAGGAGTTCTATTTATTAGAAGTGCAGCAGTGAGAACACTGTCACCCCAAAATTGAATCGGCAAATTTGCTTGTAAAAGCAATGATCGAGCAACATTAAGGATGTGTCGGTGTTTACGTTCGACTCTCCTGTTTTGTTGCGGTGTTCCAACACACGATGTTTGATGAAGGATCCCTTGTTCCAAAAACAATTGTTGAAGACACATAAATTCTGTTCCGTTATCCGAGCGAACAATTCTCACCTTGGTAGTAAATTGTCGCTCAACCATAGCGAGAAATTGTCGAATATTAGTGGAGACTTCTTGCTTAGTTGTCATCAAATATACCCATATACCTCGGGAGAAATCATTAACAATGGTCAAGAAGTACTTGGCACCCGAGAAAGATGGAGTGCGATAAGGTCCCCACAAATCGCAATGAATAAGTTCAAATATAGAAGATGTTTTATTTGAACTGTCGGGAAAACAATCACGAGCTTGTTTAGCGCGAATACAAACATCACACTCTTTATTCGAATGATCATCTCTAGAGGAAAAACGCAAATCAGAAATCATATCCAAAATTTTCGAAGCTGGATGACCAAGCCGGTAGTGCCATGTAGTTCTCGAACAAGAGGTACTAGTACGAACCGCTGCAGTGGTTTCCACTCCTCGAAAATAATACAATCATTCTCGCAGCTCACCCGAACCAATCGCCATCTTGGTATTGGGGTCCTGAATGATGCAGAACTTATTAGCAAACTGCACTAGACAATCTTGTTGCTCTGACAACTGAGAAACTCATATCAGACTGAAGTTGAACCCTTCAACAAAAAACACATCCTGTAATAAAAAATTCCTCCCAAATCGGACACTGCCTTGTTTTGTTGTGGTATACCGTCGGCCATCGGGTAAGTAGATCGAGCATGGAGTGATATAAAAAACATCCGATAAATAGGAAAAATTCCCTGCCATATGATGTGAGCAACCGGAATCCAAAATCCAAAAAGAAGCAAACTGCTTACCTGATTGCATCTATGTTGCACCAAACTTTGTGGCAAACTTTGTGGCATTGAGTAAAGCCATAATCTGCTTCAACTAATCACTGTTGACTCCAGAAACCGGTTCTCGGTCAGACTCGACCGGAGTGACATGTGCCATGTTAACTCGGGCAGAAAACATTCCACGGCCGCGGCCTGATGCAACAGTAGAAGGAAATGAGTCCCGTCCCCTGCTTGTGCGGTTTCTCGGTCGATCTCCCCACCAATCCGGGAAACTCAACAAATGAAAACATCCTTCTACAGTATGACCGGAACGACCACAGTGCAAACATAGTAGTTTTGCTTTATCTTCGGCCGGGAATCGTGAAGATTGTCCAGCTTTTGCAACAAATGCCATAACGGGAAGTCGATCATCAATGGATTTTTGAGAAAGTCGAGAGCTCTCATCCTGTATTACAACATTGTAGACAGTGTCAAGATCAGGTAAAGGATCACGAGACAATAGATTCGATCGAACAACACCATAAATCGAATCATCAAGCCCCATGAGAAACTCGTGAACTTTGTCTTCGTTCCTCTCTTGTTCGAGTTTCCTAGTGAGGTCACATTCACATTTACCACATTTGCAGACATGAAGAGGTCTGGAATTCAACAAATCTCGCCACAACCGGTTTAGTTTGCCATAATAGGCATCAACCGTCATTCCTTTTTGTGTACAATTAGCCAATTCTGAACGTAGACGCTGAAGTTCAGGGTCGTGTTTCACCGCAAAACGACTTTGTAGATGATTCCTGAGATCAGCCGCTTCTTCACGGTGGGTCACGTCGGATCTCAACTTTGGATCGAGTGTGTTCTTGAGCCATGAAATTACCAAGGCATTGTTGGTGTCCCAATCTTCAAAATCTGGTGATTCGGGATCTAGTCGAGGAATCTTCCCATCGACAAAACCGAATTTCTTCCTAGATTTCAAAGCTTGTCGAATGTTGATGGCCCACTCATCGTAGTTGTCTCCTCGCAATAGAGGCTGCGAAAGCACGAGACCTGGATTATCGCCGGTGGTGATGTCATAAGGGGTGATTGTGCGTCGCTAAGTAGGAATCGTTCCAGCAAGAGAACCATCGGCGGAATTTGCAGAAGCTACTCCTGTCGAAGTCATGGTAAAATACGATAAAAATTGCAGGGATTTCTTCGGGGTTTCGGCGGTCAGTCTGTTTCGAGGTAGATTAGGTTCTGTTTAGGGTTTTGTCGGAGTTCTTCGGGGTCGTTGTTTCGGTTCTGTTCGGGGTTTCGTCGGGGTTAGTCGGGTTCGGTTTTGCGGGTTTTCGGTCGATGTCGGAGCTGGGTTTCGGGGTTGTTTCTGGTTTGGGTTTCGGGGTCTGTTTTTTTCGTCGGGGTTCGTCGGGGTCATTGTTCTGGATCTGTTCGGGGTTTCGTCGGGGTTAGTTGGGATCGTTGTTTCGGGTTTTCGATCGGTGTCGAAGATTGATTTCGAGGCTGTTTCTGGTTTGGATTTCAGTATCTGTTTTTGGGTTTCTTCGGGGTTGTTTCGAGGAGGAAGACGATGAACAGTGACGGGATTTCTGGGTTTGAAAATCAATAAGAAAATTTGAGTTTCAAGGCTCTGATACCATAACAAATTAGAAATAGATTTTAGAATTGGATTTCGTCTCATTTCTTCAAGGTTTAGAGAGGCACATATATATGCATATATGCATATCATATGCAGTAAATACAAGAATATAATGTAGTAAATATAGAGATATAGAGAAGTAAATACATGGATATTGTATCCCCGATTTTCTGCTAACAGATTTACAAAATACTGAAACATTACGATGGTATATTTGATTCTCTCGTTTTATAATTACGACTCTTACAATATAATATTTAAAATCTCATAATATTGGTAAACAACCTAAACATATAGGAATTTTTCAATTTATTTAATTTATACACTAATTAAAAATCATATAATTTACACACCAATTTGTTTTTTTATCTTTTAATCTATCATACTAAAATATATATATTCAGGGCAGTTTTTATTGAAATTGCGTTATATAATTAATAGTGCGTATATTTAAAATAATATATTAAAAATTATAAAGTAAGATAAAATTATGGAAAAACAGTCTATTCCCCCTTCAAAATACTACTTTAGCCTTATTCCCCCTCGATATCGATTCACATCCTATTCTCTCTCGATTTATAGTTTTCATCCTATTTAGTACCCCCTAAAAAATACTATTTTAATCATATTCCCTCATTGATTTTAACCACATCCAATTCTCCATTGATTTTTAGTTTTCATCATATTCCCCCTCAACTATCAAACATCTCCCTAAAACCCCATCCGTTAATTATCTGTTAATCGATCTGATTTTGACCCGAATAGACCAAATTTTGACATTAATTTTGACCAAATTTGGCTCAACTTTGGCCTAATTTTGACTTAAGTTTGACTCGATTTAACCCGAATTTGTACATAATTTTGACCTAAAATTTTTACTTAATTTTTAACTCGAATTTTAACAATAAATCAAGTTAATTATTCAATTTAATCGATTTACTTGACTTAATTGATTTCGAATAAAATTCATTACGATTTTTTTACTTGAAATCATTTTTACCCAAATTGGATCGAAGTTTTGATTCAATTTTAACCCAAAACCGATCCAATTTTGACCCAAATTGTGACCTCAATGTTGACTCGATTTGAATCCGATTTTTACTTAATTATGGCTCGACTTTTACTTAATTTTCACGTGAATATCAACAATAAATCAAGTTAATTATTAAATTTAGTTGATTTCGAGTTAAAGTTGAATACAGTTTTGTTAATATTATCAAAATTGGATCAAATCGAGTTAATCAATTTGCCCCGATTTTGACCCAAATTTGATCAAATTTTAACCCAAATTGTGATCTCAATTTTGACTCGATTTGAACCCAATTTTTTATTTAATTTGACTTGAAGTTTACTTAATTTTAACCCGAATACTTAATTTTAAATGTTATATTTTAGTAAATTAGATGTGAATTTACTACACACATAAATAATAAAAATCAAGTTACTTATTCGATTCAATTAATCTTGAATCAAAATTGGATGAGGTTTTGTTAATCTTGAATCGAAATTGGATCAAATTTTGGTAAAAACTGAGTCGGATTCAGATCAAATTTTGACTCGATTTTAACCCTAATTGGGTCCCAATTTTGACTCGATTTTAACCCGGACTTTTACTTGATTTTTGCTCGATTTAATTTTAAATGTTATATTTTAGTAACTTATATTTTAAATGTTATATTTTGACCTTATTTAATTTACTAAAATATAACATTTAAAATTAAATCGGGTCTAAATTAAATAAAAGTCGGTTTGAAATCGTACTCAATTTTACTTGAAATCAGTTAAACCAAAATAAACCGATTAAATTGAATAATTAACTTGATTTATTGTTAAAATTCGGGTTAAATTTAAGTAAAAATTCGGGTCAAAATTAAGTACATATTCGAGTTAAATCGAGTCAAAATTGTGTCAAAATTGAATCGAATTTAGGTCAAAATCTAGAGAGAATATGATGAAAACTAAAATTCAAGGGGGAATAGAATGTTATCAAAATTAAGGAGGAAATAGAATTAAAACAGCATTTTCGAAGGAGAATAGGATGAAAATTAAAAATAGAAGGGAACACGATGATCAAACAAAAGAGATTAATTATATGAATTTCAAATTTGAATTTGAATTTAATTAATATATTAATAGGATGTGAGTCAAAAATTAAGGAAATAGATGGGTTATTTTTATTATATTATTAAACTTTATTTATTAAAAATAAGTTGAGAAATTAGTGTCACCGAGTTTGGTGAAGACGGATACTGCAAAAAATATTGCATTGGGTTGTTATAAAAACATAATTATATCATCGTGCATTTGGTGTGATCATACTCATTGAATTTAAACCAAACTATTATATATTCTTTTTTAAAAGAAAATTAATATATATATATATATATATATATATCCTAGTGAAGGTTGAGAGGTGACAACTGTTTTTATAACAGTCGTACGAAGGTATTACCATATTTATAAAAATGTAAACATTATATAAATTAATTAATTTAATAGTTGAATAAATGATAAACATGATCTTTTAATATAATTTTTAGAATTTCGTAAATTATTCGTAGAAAAACGAATAAAATATGTAAAGCTTAAAATCTATGTTATACGAACTAATCTTATGAATACGAAACATGAATCTTTCACATTTATATCTATCATTAATTTATTATCGTTGTTATATTAGGTTGCATTTAAATATACAAATTGTTAGCAATATTTGTAAATATAATATTTTAAGCAATCAAATCGGTAAAAACATATTTCAATTTTTGTAAGAGTTTATATATATATATATTTCAAATCATTATTTGGTAATTGAAGATTAGGAAAAATAATTAGACAAAACAATTTTGAACCCGAAAAAAGAAAGAGAAAATAAATAAAAAATCAGAAACATTCAAGAGCGAGATCCACGCGCCTTCATATGGTCCATCAATGGAGATTACAAAATCGCCGCTTTCTCACACATGGAATCCAGATGATTCGATTTGCCTGAAACCCCTAAAAAATAATCTGAACAAATAAAAAAGTCGACTTTTTTTATTTTTCCTCAAATTTCAAGCGATTAGGGTTTTCCGAATCCCTTTGAAATTTGGGTTTTTGCAATTCCCATAATCGCGAATTAATATGTACAGAAGGCTGAGAAATCTGCACTGAGTTTCGCGTGATCGTGGAATCTTACTCTGTTTTTACTCTTATCGCTGTCGGAAAATCCATGTTCGTCGGCGTTCAATGGACCTTTCTGTAGCTCAAACCACTCTTTATGCCGAAGAAGAAGATGAATGGGGTAAGTGGGTTTCCGTTTCCGTTTCCGTGATTTTCTTTTCCCGGAAAATTTTATCATTTTCCCCTTCTGCATTGATTTCGAACTTGGGTTTTCCTTACCGAATAGTGGGTCGGTCTCGTGAATCGTTTATCAGGTTCTGATGAATTAAAAATCGAAACTTTTGGTACATCGAACCAACCAACTCTCTGTAAATAGAGTACTCAGTGTTATCTTACTGATGCATTGAACTGAACTAAGCTTTCCTGAACTGAATTCAACGCTGAATCTGTTTGTCTCACAGATGAATTTCCATGGAAAATCTTTAAAATACCATAAATGAAGAATCTGTAGTATAAAGATTTCTGTTTCAAAATGGATGTGTCTTTGTGTAATGATGTATTTGTGTGGTGCTAGACACTGAAGGGTTTGTGATTCCAAGTTTGGAACTTGAAGATAAGGTTTCTGATTCAGAAATTCAGACATCAAAACCTCCTTCTCCGACAGAGGTCAGTTGATAGTGTTCATAGTTCTGTGTATAAACCATTAAAGAGCTGTTTAATGTTCTTCTGTCATTCCTATTTGTAGATTAAAGCTGAACAAAACATCTACTTAGGACCACACGGAGCCCCTCCATCGCAACGAGAGGGTAATCCATCGAACCGTAAGCAACGGTTCAAGCAGAAACTGAAGGAAGCAGACCAGAAAATGAGTGGTTCAGGCCGGGAAAACAAGGTGGCTCATCTGCGAGAGCTCGTAGGAGGTACTGGCAAATCGACTAACCCTAATTTGTCAAAGGGTTCTTCTAGAGACTGGTTAGATCCTCATTGCCATGAATCACAGTTTGAGAAACGACCTCCATAGCAGCTAAGTGAGTTTTCTGATGTTTTGTATCATCAGATCACTGAAATTTCTAAGTGATGACAATAAAGTGGTATGATCAATTCCTGTTCTTGAATGGATCAATCCTTCAAAAGGGGCACTCTTTGATTCAATCATGGATTCACATTTCAAACCAAAAAATGTTGATTATACAGTTTAATCATGTCTGTAAACACAAACATGGTAAGTCAAGATTCAGAAACATCAGTTTGCTTTCAGTTATATGTCTGAGAAAGGATTGTTGTGATCGTCATGTCGTGATCGAAGTTATTACCTTTTGAAATGAGACGACTGAGCGAAAACAATGTCAGATGTTGTCAGCGTTCCTGACTCGTCAATGTCTAATTGTTCAAACTCTTCCATTATCGCAGAAATGTCTTCTTGATCGATCTTTCCCATTTCTTTAAGCTTGTATACAATGAACTCTGCCGCTCTGTTTTAGCGAAAAAAACAGGGCATTTGTTAGATTTCATAACAATGCAAGTCATTAGAAGGAATTATGAGTGAATCTGATCATAAGAACACGAAGATAAGACATCAGATGAAACTACGAGTGAATCTGATCATACAAACGCGAAGATAAGACATCAGAAGAAACTACGAGTGAATCTGAACATAAGATAAGACATCAGAAGAAATTACGAGTGAATCTGACCATAAGAACACGAAGATAAGAGATTAGAAGAAACTGATCATAAGATAAGACATCAAAAGGAACTACGAGTGAATCTGATCATAAGAACGCGAAGATATGACATAAACTACGAGTTAATCTGATCATAAGAACACGAAGATAAGGCATCAGAAGAAACCACGAATGAATCTGATCATAAGAACACGAAGATAAGACATCAGAAGAAACTACGAGTGAATCTGATCATAAGATAAGACATCAAACTACTAGTGAATCTGATTATAAGTTAAGACATCAGAAGAAACTATGAGTGAATCTGATCATAAGAACACGAAGATAAGGCATCAGAAGAAACTACGAATATCAGAAGAAACTACGCGTGAATCTGATCATAAGATAAGACATCAGAAGAAACTACGAATATCAGAAGAAACTACGCGTGAATCTGATCATAAGATAAGACATCAGAAGAAACTACGAATATCAGAAGAAACTACGCGTGAATCTGATCATAAGAATGCAAAGATAAGACATCAGAAGAAACTACGAGTGAATCTGATCATAAGAACGCAAAGATAAGACATCAGAAGAAACTACGAGTGAATCTGATCATAAGAACAAGATGAGAAATTGATTCTCACCCAACAACTCCATCATCATCGAGATCAGCAGCCTCAAGATCATTGTTTGTAATTCTTCGAGTGAGAATCCATTTCACCAATTCCCTTTGCTTTGTTTCAGTATTTAACTCAACAACATAAAGAAGAAACTGAGCCAAACATATAGTACTCGTCAATATCCAAAACACAGCAAATACGCGTCCAGCTCCCGTGCTAAAACTCTTATCACCATATCCCAAAGTCGTAATCGTGGAACACACACAGTACAAAGCATCAACAAAAGCCATCTTCTCAACCATCACAAGGAAGATTATACCAATTAAGACAAGAATCACAAGTACAAGGAACGTTACATAACACTTGTACCTCGATTTGTTCGTCTGAATTTCTTTCAAAATGTCATTAGGACCAATACTTTGACGTAAATGAAAGGCTTTAACCATTAAAGCTTCTTGCTTTTCCACTAAATAATCTGCTGCTCTACTTAGAATATTACCCACAAGAACCATTCCTGTGAAGACAAATGCACAAGCAAGTAATCTTGAGACAGAACTATTCGGTACGAGGTCACCATATCCGACTGTTGTCATCGTTACTATACAGAAATAAACAGCATCAACAAACCCATTTGTCTTACTTCCATCAATTTGATTCCTTACAAGATAGAAGCATACAGCACCAATGCTTAGATATAATGCCAAGAACATGATCACATGTCTGAAACTCGGATTTAGATTCTTGAAAACGGATAGATTTCGTAGAGGAGGAGGTGTTTCCTCATGTTTAATCTCATCATTGTAACTAAAATCACCCCTAGGAGCACTTTTACATCGACGAAATCTTCTTTTTCTTGATGCATTTCGATTGAAATCTTGACCCATTGGGTCTAAATTCTCTTCAAGTAAAGGCTTTTGAGTTGCATCACTTGACATTATTACCGAATTTAACTTAGAATAATTATCTACAAGAATTCTTCAAGACCTGCAGATTTCATAAGACTTTTATCAGTTTCCAACCCTAAAAAGCAGAATCAATCAATGTTCACTGGATTCAACATTGAATCACGAGAATGTAAAATTACAAGCATTTGAAAGAATCATGATAGAGAAAGTGAAATCGATGAAGAACATATATCCATTGATCCTAATTTTGGTCTAATTTCTTGTCTGAAAAAACAACAGAACCGATTCTACATCGAAGAACAGGAGTAGGGAAATAAAAATGGAAAATTTAACAAAAATTTCTCGAGAATTACCAAACCCAGAAGTAGAAATCAAAAGGGTAAACGAAGAACAAATTCTGAGGATCAGTAGAAGTGAGTCAACCGGTTGGGTCGGATCTCCAGATTGTTCCTCTATGCTTCTCTGCAGATTCTTCAGTTGGCCGGTTCTCGAGTTTTTTTTTATCCCAAGCCAACAAAAAAAGTTGGAACTGTTTTTTTTAATTATTATAAGTAAAAAGTTTTTTTTGACATTGATTATACATAATGATTTGTTGTTATGAGAAAATTTCGTAATTTCTATTATTAGCGTTTATTTTCTTTAATAATAGGTTTGAGATTGGACAAATGCATTGTCGTTACAGCCACTTATTATAGACAAAAACATTATTTTATCAATGTGTGTATATATATATAATCTAAGTGTGTATATATAGGAAAGTCAACCCTGTTCTTTTGAAATATAATTCACTAAACTCATAATAAAACCATTTAATTAATTCAAGTAATACATCGTGTAAAATTTTATAATATACCATCAAGTTTCTACTAAAATTATAAACTAAGGATAACTTTGTCCCTAACAAAATTTGATAAGTATCTCGTGAGACTATCATCATATAATGTTGGCGAAACGAAAAATATATTTTAATTTGTTTTATCCACCAACGAAGTCGGCCAATCTCTAACATGATATGATTTGATATTAGAGTTTTACCTTTCCTTTTAAAAAAGATAACTTTAATTTTATTTTTACAATATTAATATTTATATATTGTCCTTACTCGTATCATCCAAACGACATTTGCGATCTAAACGAAATTTGTGATTCATGTGGTTCTTGTGACCCATGTGATCCAAGCGACCCTCGAACAATCGTCTGAAATCCATGATTCTTGCTATTTGTTCTCGCTCGAAATCGCTTCTCGCTCTTTAATCTTTGTTTTCAACTTCAAAATCGTCTCTCACTCCTTACTATCAACTTGGAAATAGGTTTCGTTTTGAAAAAAATATCAAGTTGTATGTCTTTTCAAAAACCAAAAAATAAAGGTACATATATATTTTCACAAAAATATTTTTATTAGGTTTTCAAGGATATAGGTGAAGTAATGAAGTTATAAGAAACTATCTTTGATATTTTGCCGATGGAATATGTAAAAAAATCAACATATTTTATATATAAGTATAATGGATTAAAATATATTTTTAAAAGGAAACTAAAAATTTTGTAATTTTAATGATTGAAAATATGATAGATAAAAATTCCGAATTTTCGTATCCAAATCGAAAGTTCGAATATCTATGATCAAACATAAATAACAGAAATCATATATTTTATAAATACAAATACAAATAACATAAATGAGATATTCGAGAAGCTCATCCCGAGAAACAAGACCGATCGACCCATAAATACAAATACGAATAGTAGATTCAATTATACGAACTATTCATATTTATAAAATTCATTAAATGCTAAATATATAAAAAAATTATATAACACATTTAATTTTATAGATCAATTTGTAAATAAAAATAAAAATATAATTCTAAAATTATTATATATACATGTATTCCTAATTATAACACTCATTATAAATAATTATAATATATAATTATGAATTATATTTGATAATTATCGATTCTGTATATTTATATGATTTTAAATTGTAATTATAAATTATATTTTATAATTATCAATTATTATTGATTTTTTTATTGTGTTTAATAAATTTTAGATTCATATATAAATATAAATATTCAAATTTATAAATATAAATACAAATAATAAATTTTAATATTCGTACAATACAAATATAAATCCGAATAATTAGATATTTATGGATATTCTTATTTGTCCAACCTAATTAAAACCGATTAATGTATATAACAAAATTTGCTAAACTATTTTAAGATATCAATTAAAATTTTTAATAATAAATTTATTTGTATAAAGAAATTTCAATAGTATATATATATATATACACACTCTAGTTAATAAATAAATTAGAATACAATAGACCATTCGAGCTCACGTCCTGGCGTTTTCTAGTTTGTTGAGGAGAAGCTTCGGCGTTTCCAAAAGCAAAGTGCCAGACAGGGAAAATTCAAGCAAAGCAAGTCTCCCAGAAACGGCATGCATTGTTAGGCTTCCAAAGACGCACGCAGAGCTCTTTTATGATTTTATATATATATATAATACTGTTGAAATCTGTACATACACACCCACACATATATATATATATATATATTCATTTGTGATGTGTACCTGACGATTTCAGCCCACGGGCTAATATAAAAATTCGTTCTAAACCGTCTTTTGATAAATAAAAGTCTTCTGAATTACATTAGAAACGTTCGAAATCATTAAATTGTCAAACTAACATAAAAATAAAAGCATTACATAATCAAAAGTCTTAACGGATAAATAAAAGTCTTCAACATTCAAACATATGAACTTGCATATCTTCCTCCGTCGTCGTAGCTATTGTCGTGGTGGCAACGCTAGAAGAAGTAGTCAAGTTAGCAGTACCTGTAATTGTTTAACAAGACAATGAATAAATGATACGAAATCAAATAATGAATATGAAAATCAAATAATAAATAGATACTTACGAACTTCGGAATAACCAAATAGCCATGAACGAGCACAAATTAACGCCTGAACATTAGAAGGCAACAAGCGGCTTCGATATTTGTTAAGCACCCTCGAACCAGCACTAAATGAAGACTCGGAAGCAACCGTGGTAATAGGAATGCTTAAAATATCGGACGCCATTAACGATAGTTCTTTACCATACATTTCAGACTTCCAAAAATGCAAGACATCCAAATCCGAATTGCGTTGCACATGTATCTTAGGATCTCTTAAATATCTATCCAAACCTGATCCTAATCCATCATCTGAAGATGGTACTTTGTCGTCGAAATCAGCAATATCCTATAAATATAAATAATAAAAAATTATATAAAGAAACCAAATTATTAAATGATGAATATAAAAGAAACAACTTACATCAAAATAACTCGAACTACAGCCTTTGGTCATTTTCTTGCTGGTGTTTTGAGAGGATGTCGAAGATGTAGGAACTCCAAATTTGATTTTGTATTCTTCATAAAGCGAAAACATCTTACTTCGAACTTCATCAATTTTCATTTGACTTGTGTTCTCATCAAGGGAATCGTAGCAATATTTCAGTAATTGCATTTTCATTCTCGGATCGAGAACAGCTGCCATTGAGAGAATGATACTATAACTATCCCAATATTTGTCAAATTTTGCTTGCATCTTTTCAGCCATATTCTTTAAGACTTCATCTTCATTCTCCCTATACTTTCTCAAAAGCATTTCAATTTTCCAAATCTTCATAAAATACATGTTGGCAGTTGGATAAGTTGATCCCGAAATCAGAGTAGTAATATCCATAAAAGGTTTTAAAAAATCTTGTATCTTCTCCCCTCTATTCCATTCTTCGTTCGTTGGACACCACTTATAATTGCTATCAATCAACGCAAGACTAACAAAAACATTCTGATACTTCAGAGCACTATCAAGCATAACATGAGTTGAATTCCAACGAGTGCTAACATCCATAGATAAAGAAACCCCAATTTCAATTCCATGTTGTTCCGCACATTTTTTAAACATTCTCATCCTCGACTCAGATCCTTTTAAATATTTCACACTCTCTCTGATCTTTTGTAATGCACCTTCAATCACTTTTAATCCACTTTGCACAATAAGATTTAATATATGTGCACTACATCTTACATGAAAGTATTCTCCCTTGCACATCAACAAATTTTGTGGTTGCATGCGATGTTTTAAGATGGACATCAAACTATCATTAGATGTAGCATTATCTACGGTAATCGAAAACACTTTATCCTCAATACCCCAATCCTTCAAACAAGTGATTATCTTGTTTGATATTTCTAGTCCAGTATGCGGAGGAGGTATAGTCGTGAAAGACAATATCTTACTAGCCAAATGCCAATTTTTATCAACATAATGTGCTGTTACACATATGTATCCCTCATGGCTTATTGCGGTCCAAAGATCCGTAGTTAAACAAATTCTACTACGAACCATTCCTAATTCAGTTTTCAGCAACTGTTTCTCACGCTCATATAACTGCAAACAATCAGCCATCAGAGTATTTCTACATATAAATTTCACATCCGGGTTTAGATAATAAATCAACTCTCTAATCATCGGGTACTCAATGAATGAGAATGGCAGCTTATGAGCAATTATGCACCTAGCAAGTTTTTCTCTAAAGGTGAGCTGATCTAGTTTCTTTGCCCTCACCTTTCCATCAAAATCAATCAACATTTCCAATGGATTGTTGGTTCTAGGTCTAGACTTGCAATTATCCACATGACGTTTTAAATGTGATGTACCTTTACTTGATATTGCGGATAACACTTTATCGCAATATTTGCATTTGGCTTGAGTACTATTTATAGTAATCAAATGTGCCCAAACATCAGACCTTTTCCTTTTGTTAGAAGAACCACTTACTTGAGGAGTAGGTTGATCGTCTCCGTCGTCGTGATCTTCTATCGTTTGTTGAACATAATCATCTATTATTTGCTCATCTACCGTTTGGTCTTCAGCATGACGAAAATTATCGTCCATTTGCAATCTGCAATAAAAACATATTTATAAATTATACTAAGAGCGGCAGCTATATATTGACCAGTAAATAAAACAAATGCATAGTATAGAAAAAGGACAGTTTATGCCAAAGGTGGATAGTACTCCCTTTATGTATCAAAAGGGAAACTTGAAAGACGAGATGGCACATAAATATAGCTTATGATTATGTTATGTACTGATGGAGGTTCATCTAATCAGCACAAGACCGTCAATAAGCACAAGACCACACACAATAATAGCTTATTATTATGTTAATGTGCAGAATGTGATTCATCTAATAAGCATGAGAAGGTTTGTTCAGTCAACAACTAATAAGCATGAGAAGGATTGTTCAGTCAATATTCATCTAACAGAATGTGATTCATCTAACAAAACTTGCAGAGTTACGACCGAATCACATGTCGACCGGCTGGTCAGTTACGACCCTAACTGTCATGGGTTTGGCATATAATTCCGTAACCAATTAAAGCGAAAAGAAGAAGGCGTGTGCCTCCACACAAGCTTCCCATTGCAGCCAGCATGAACTTTACTCTTCCCTAGTGCGAGCTCAACGTACCACATATCAGGATTCATTTGCCACAGAACAAACCCAACATGACAAAGCCCAGAAAACTCAATCTAGGGTTTCAGAAAGAAAAATCTAGGCAATTGCAATTGCAATAAACACCAAAAACGACGATGAGAAACAAGAGAGACTCACCAACGATACAACACCAAAAACGACGAGAGAGAGGTCGGCCGGCGATGAGAAACGAGAGAGAGAGGTCGGCCGGCGATGAGAAACGAGAGAGAGAGGTCGACCGGCGAGCTGTTTAGGGAAACGAACGGGAACGAACGAGAGAGAGAATCGGGGGAACAAAAACGAAGCTGTGTTAGGGTTTAGATCGGGCCGCCCGGCCCGGCCCGAAGCCCGACGGGCCGGGCCCGTTTCAAACGGGCTTTGTGGTCGGCCCGAGCCCGAGGGCCCGATTTCATTCGGGCTGCCAATTTTAGAGCCCGAGCCCGCGTATTTCGGGCGGGTTTCGGGTGGGCCCGCGGGCTCGGGCTGTTTTTTACACCCCTATATATATATAATACTGTTGAAATCTGTACATACACACCCACATATATATATATATATTCATTTGTGATGTGTACCTGACGATTTATTCGGAATTAAGAATTTCACGTGTATTTTATTTTAATTTACGAACAAAAAAGACAATTTATATATTCGTTTTAATCTTCAAAAATTATTTTAAAAAGTTCACTTATATAATATATCTCCATCGCATTACATCTTCAGTAGTTTTACAACACTGAAATTATAATAAATTGGGTCAAAATTCAGTAAATCGGTCAAAATTATATTAAACCGGACCGAGTTAATAATTGGGTAAACCAGATTTAATTCAATTTTAATTTTGGTCGGGTCGGGTCAAAATTGGGTATAAAATCGGGTCAAAATTGATAGTTTTTTAGGGTTTGGGTCAAAATTCTGGTTATTTAACAGAATTTTAAACAGTGTGGGGGAATAGGATGAATTAAAAAACTTGAGGGGGGAATAGGATTAGGGGTGATACATGAGGGGGAAATAGGATGAGTGTGATAGATGAGAGGGGAATAGGCAAAGTACCCAAACTTTGGGTGGGAACACGAGTTTTACCCTATAAACTAAGGATAACTTTGTCCCTAACAAAATTTGATAAGTATCTCGTGAGACTATCATCATATAATGTTGGCGAAACGAAAAATATATTTTAATTTGTTTTATCCACCAACGAAGTCGGCCAATCTCTCACATGATATGATTTGATATTAGAGTTTTACCTTTCCTTTTAAAAAAGATAACTTTAATTTTATTTTTACAATATTAATATTTATATATTGTCCTTACTCGTATCATCCAAACGACATTTGCGATCTAAACGAAATTTGTGATTCATGTGGTTCTTGTGACCCATGTGATCCAAGCGACCCTCGAACAATCGTCTCAAATCCATGATTCTTGCTATTTGTTCTCGCTCGAAATCGCTTCTCGCTCTTTAATCTTTGTTTTCAACTTCAAAATCGTCTCTCACTCCTTACTATCAACTTGGAAATAGGTTTCGTTTTGAAAAAAATATCAAATTGTATGTCTTTTCAAAAACCAAAAAATAAAGGTACACATATATTTTCACAAAAATATTTTCATTAGGTTTTCAAAGATATACGTGAAGCAATGAAGTTATAAGAAACTATCTTTGATATTTTGCCGATGGAATATGAAAAAAAGTCAACATATTTTATATATAAGTATAATGGATTAAAATATATTTTTAAAAGGAAACTAAAAATTTTGTAATTTTAATGATTGAAAATATGATAGATAAAAATTCCGAATTTTCGTATCCAAATCGAAAGTTCGAATATCTATGATCAAACATAAATAACAGAAATCATATATTTTATAAATACAAATACAAATAACATAAATGAGATATTCGATAAGCTCATCCCGAGAAACAAGACCGATCGACCCATAAATACAAATACGAATAATAGATTCAATTATACGAACTATTCATATTTATAAAATTCATTAAATACTAAATATATAAAAAAATATATAACACATTTAATTTTATAGATCAATTTGTAAATAAAAATATAAATATAATTCTAAAATTATTATATATACATGCATTCCTAATTATAACACTCATTATAAATAATTATAATATATAATTATGAATTATATTTGATAATTATCGATTCTGTATATTTATATGATTTTAAATTGTAATTATAAATTATATTTTATAATTATCAATTATTATTGATTTTTTTATTGTGTTTAATAAATTTTAGATTCATATATAAATATAAATATTCAAATTTATAAATATAAATACAAATAATAAATTTTAATATTCGTACAATACAAATATAAATCCGAATAATTAGATATTTATGGATATTCTTATTTGTCCAACCTAATTAAAACCGATTAATGTATATAACAAAATTTGCTAAACTATTTTAAGATATCAATTAAAATTTTTAATAATAAATTTATTTGTATAAAGAAATTTCAATAGTATATATATATATATACACACTCTAGTTAATAAATAAATTAGAATACAATAGACCATTCGAGCTCACGTCCTGGCGTTTTCTAGTTTGTTGAGGAGAAGCTTCGGCGTTTCCAAAAGCAAAGTGCCAGACAGGGAAAATTCAAGCAAAGCAAGTCTCCCAGAAACGGCATGCATTGTTAGGCTTCCAAAGACGCACGCAGAGCTCTTTTATGATTTTATATATATATATAATACTGTTGAAATCTGTACATACACACCCACACATATATATATATATATATATTCATTTGTGATGTGTACCTGACGATTTATTCGGAATTAAGAATTTCACGTGTATTTTATTTTAATTTACGAACAAAAAAGATAATTTATATATTCGTTTTAATCTTCAAAAATTATTTTAAAAAGTTCACTTATATAATATATCTCCATCGCATTACATCTTCAGTAGTTTTACAACACTGAAATACATCGTTAAGTATACATTTTCATATATTGAGTTCAAGATATAAGGATATAACGATGGATATAATACAAAACCCTAAATATATTTATATATAAAAATAAAAACATTTAAAGTTGATGAGGCCAGAGAAATGATCCCATAGCAAAATCCCTTTTATCAACAAGAGAACCTTGAAAAGAAAGACCATATTGCTTGAGGAGCAAGTCAAGTCTAAGTTCATCCATGTTTTCATAATCAGATTTTGTGTAATTAGGGTAATGAAGTGGTAATTGAAATCCATTTGGGTAATCTTCTTTTCTTCTTATTATCTTCATTTCATTATTCTTCTTCTTACATTCATTATTCATTTCATTCGACTGTCCGAATAGCTGTGTTAACGCTCGAGTCATCACCCATTTCATCTCCATTGATCTGCACAATATATATATATATATATAAACACATTTGTTTAGTATAATAACTCAAACATGCAATAACATATATGTATATATATACATATATATGTGAATTGAACAATGAGAAAGTGATCGATAGATACATAAGTAAGTAAGGAATTATGGGCAGAAAGCTTTACCTCGAGAGAAAAGGTTTAAAGGTTTGCTTGAGCTCTAAGAAGAGTATGAGAAGAAGAGAAGAGCAATCTAGGTTTGTATTAATGGAGTATTAGGGTATTTATAGAGAGAGGGTGCGGGTCGTATATATATATATATAAATATATTTGTATATCTATATATTATTTACATTTTAAAAAACCCTAAATACATATTAAAAATACTTAAAAAGAGACTAACATTTGTCTTTCCGGAAATTTTTTATATAAAGTCTTTCCGGAAATTTTTTATATAAAAGAATTCGGACGATCATGAAAATTCGTTTATAATATTCGGTCGGATTATTTCATCCGTCCATAATCTTTTTTATAAAACAATAAAAATTAAAATAGAATATGAATATATAAAAAAATTATAAAATATGTCCTTAATTCATCTCAAAATTAGAATCAATAGTGAGTCTTTAATCCCTTCAGAGATCAAAGATCGAAAAAAATCCGTTTATAAATAACGAAAAGTTGAAATTCGTCCGGAATTTAGAGATAAACTGAAATTTATTAAAATTTATCAGAAAAATCTATCCATAAATTAAATATTTTTAGTAGTATATTAAATTTTAAAAAAACTAAATACGTATTAAAAATCAAAGAAAAGAGACCAACATCTTTAGGTTATATTCTCTGATTTAAGCTCGTTATATGTTGTCGGGATATATACGATAATGCTTTAGTTATAAAATTCGATAAATAAATGTGATTAGCTATATATTATGAACCAAATTTGGTTTGATAAAATAAGAATTTAGAATTTTGGGAATGAACATAAGAATATAATAAATAATAAATCCTATAAGATTAATATAGTTAATAAAAATGGACGACATTTATATTTGAATACATGGGTTCGAGTTGTTTACTCTACTTAATATTAATTTATTTAATTTTTACGATTGATATATTATTATATAGATCTCAAAATTTAAAATATTATCTAGTAGTGTTACTGAAAGTAAAAACTACAGTATTTATGCGATTACAATATATATATATATATATATGAAATTTATCTAGTGGAGTCGAGTAGTGCATAAACACTACGTTTGTGTTTTTGGTGATTGCGGATAATATTAAAACCGACAGGTGAAGTTATAGTCATTCGCAACGCGAAATTTAAAAATTTGGAATTATGTTGTGTTACGTTTGCATTTCGGTGCGTTTTTAATATAATTACGAAAATATCATTCTATTATAATTTATATTAATCGTGTATAAATATATGCATATATATGTATATATATGTATTGTATATTTAAATATTTAAATTTATTTAAAATATTTGAAAATTATAATTTTAAAATATACACTAAACAACAAAAATTAAATAAATTCTTTTATTAATAATATCTATTTTGCTAATTTTGTTCAAAGCGCAATCGCAACAGTCTTTTATCATTTGCTTGTAACCGCAGTCGTCTGAAAATGCAACGCTTCTACCATTCAGACAAAATAAAAGAAAACGTCGTCAATCAATGACAAAATACCGCGAAACGCAAATACAAACACAATATTTCAACCAGTCAAATTTTAAAAGTAAAAACTATTTTATATATACAAATAATATATATATATATATACATGGCGGCGAAAGATGGGCATGCATGGGTAGGTTAGGTTCAATAAATATATGAATAAAGAATGGGGAAGTAGTTGGAAAGTCATTTTTAGGGTAATTAATGAGAGGTCCCAACGCTACGAGACATCGAATTGTTTCAACCATTCATATGATTTTCGTGTTTCTGTGGCCACGCGTCACTCTTCTTCACTCTCTTATTTTCCATTTTATTTTGGTAATTATTTTCGATTATATTATTAATCCATTCGTCTAAAAGTTAATTATTATTTCAATAATTTTGATTTCATTGTTATCGTTTTACGTGTTAGTTCAACAAGTGAAGTGAAGCACATAAAATATTTATCCTATATATGGATGAATTTTAGTGGCTCACAATATCAATATATTTTTTATATCGAGATGAATAAATGTTTTAACAACTGACTAGTTTAGTTTTGGACCAAACAAATATCCATTATAAGTGTGTCGAATTGAGTCTAACTAATCTCAAAAGTTAATCAAGAGTTTAGGGTTATCCAATATTATATATATGAATCTAAAGTTCATGTGTTTAATTGATGTGAGACAATTTATCATAACACTCCTTTCATGGTCAGACTTGGATTTGCAGCGTGGACATCACAATCGGGGTTCAATATCGATATACTCAAATCGAGATGAACTTGGCTCTGATATATCATGTTAAATATGAGTTTGAGCCTAACTAATCCCAAAAGATATAACTCAAGAGTCTAGGGTTATCCAGTATCATATATATGAGTCCAAAATTCATATATTAACCGATGTGGGACAACTTATCATAATACGGTCTAAGAACCGATGCGCAAATATTTTTTGATTTTTAAATACAGGAGTCGAATTATCTTTTTCATAATTATACATGTTTATAATTTTCAAAAGGATAAAAAAATTATGTCAATGATTTTTCAAGGATTTAGGGATAAACTTGTTGGTGTTTCTAACTATAGACGAATTTGAGTTCAATTAAGAGCTAACCCTAATTTGTCTACTACGATCATTAGTAGGCTCGAAAGTTTTTTTTATATAATCAACCTTATAATTATTTGAATCATATTTAAAATTATAATTTTAATCTATATATATTTTATTGACATATTTTCAAAATCTAATAATGGTTGTCAACAAATCAACAAATAAGAAAAAACGAAAAATTATTTACCTTTATTTTATTTGGACCCGTATAGATAAAACGTCAAAAAAATTGTTAGTATATAATATATATTGTTCATGGTAACAGTTAAAATATTATTTGTTTATTTGTTTATTTTTTAAATTTGTTATTAGTGACATATTATCAATGTAATCAAATAAAGTAAAAACGAGTATATATATATATAAGAGATATGATAAATGATTTTTAGATGTATAAGTTGATTAATATCCATATTATATTATCCATATTTATTAATAATAATTATGACAGTAACATAACTATAAGGACTAAATCGAAATAAGTGGTAGACCATGAGAAACATTTAATGCAATATATTTAAAATATGTTCATACTTTAAAATTTTGGTATTATTTTTGAATTTGAATTTCTGTTATAAATATTTGTTTAAAATATTTAGAAAATTATTTTCGCAACGTTTTTATAAAATTACAAATTATAATACGTGTATTTGACCTTTTCAATACTAAATAGGGTTAGGGATATATAAATTTAAACCAATCAGTCTACATATATAATGGGCCTCAAATTTTACGGCCCATTAGCCCAAACACTTCCAGTTTCAGAGTAAATAAACATTTTCATCTCTCTCTCTCTCAGCTGCTTGCCATTGCCAAACTGACTCCTGCAACTCAAGAGAGCATCCATGGAAATGCCCCATTTTCTTCGTATGTCAATCATACCTTTTTTTCTTCATCTTCTCCTGTGATTCCTCGTTCATCCTTGTTCCAATCTCCGAAATCGGCTGCGGTTTTCAAATTTTCTTTGTTTTCTTTTAGCTTCTTGTCACACGTCAATCTTTTTCTCTGAATCTTCGTGTTCGTTTTTGCGGATTGATTCCTAAAATCTCCTTCTAGTGTTGAAATTTTATGTGCCCATCTCGTCTTCGTGATGCTTCTGTTAATCAACGCAGTCAAAGTTGTAACTTGGTGCCTGTCGGCGCTCTCAAGCTTGGATCACTATTTCCTCAACTTCATATCTGATCTATCAGTAGATCTTCGTAGCTTACCGCTTTCTGGGTTCTTCTCCGTTTTCTCTAATCCCCATTTCTTCTTCGTCAGGGTTATTTGATTTCCGAAGCTGGAAATGGGCAAGAATTCCTCGGTGTTGCTGTTCTTCGTAGTTCTTAGTTAATCACTGCTTCGATCGCATAGAT
The DNA here is from genome assembly GCA_036759665.1 of Gynandropsis gynandra. Classification (NCBI taxonomy): domain Eukaryota; kingdom Viridiplantae; phylum Streptophyta; class Magnoliopsida; order Brassicales; family Cleomaceae; genus Gynandropsis; species Gynandropsis gynandra. The sequence continues at coordinate 975,196 of CM071869.1, forward strand.
TATACCTTTTGTTCTAGAAGTTGAGTGGAAGGCAAGGCTGTTATTCTGAAACTATGCATTGAAGCTCTTGAAAGTTGAAAAAACTTGCCCTAGGGTTTCCACGGGACCTCAGAATAGAAAGTATGCTATCTGTCTTTTGGATAATAGATTTTTGTGTGATGTAAGAAGGGTTTCACGCAGAGTGTTTGGTGATTTTGGAACCCTAGGAGCTCTAACAATGAGTGAGAATGGTCAGCATTTCGTTGAGTGGAAGGAACATTTTGTATCACAGGAACGTGGAAACCGTATTGTTCATTATTTTCTCAAGGATTTATCAGGTGAATCCATCTTAGCTGTGGTTGGTACTGAGAGGAGTGTTAGGCATATGTTTTATGTTGTATCCGAAGACTTCGTTCGTGTTCATGGTGCTGAGAATTCAATTCATGCTGGCTTCAAATGGAGATCAAGAAGAGAAGTTGTAGATTGGCTCACTTCAATGCTTTCTAAGCAGAATTTACAAGGCAATTGGTCAAGTATGTGTTTATCTTTGTATTGCTTGAAAGGGGCGTTGAAAAGCGATGCTAAGTGATGAATGATTTCTTATATAACTTTGTATTTGACACATTTTACTTTGATTATCATTTTAGAATTACCAAAATGTGATTCCGAGGAGTCTAATGGATCACCAGAAGTTCCAAGTAATGGAGTCACTGTTCGACAATTTCAAGCAACGGATGATAAAGTAATCGTCTTTTTGTTTCTTCTACATGTCCCGTTATACTTTTTGTAACCTGTAATGCTCATAGAGAATAAACTCTCTTATAGGGTCGTCTTCCCGTGAACTTGAGTGTACACAATTGGGAGATTGTATGGTCAGGAACTTCTTGGATGTGTGGTAAACAGCTCAAACATTACCCTTCGTTTTGCAGAAACGGTACGACAATAAAGGTAAGGTGAAATCTTAAGATCTACTGCTGATGCCATGGTTCTTGAATTACCCTTCTTTTGGATTTGGATTGAGCTTCATACTTACAGTTCTTTTGAATTTCAAGGTTCAATCTTTAGTCTTTTGGATTTGGATTGAGCTTCATACTTATAGTTCTTTTGAATTTCCAGGTTCAATCTTTAGTCTTTGTAATGGGAAAGGGGGAAGATCGATATATTGCGTATCTTGAAGATATGTATGAGGATAAAAGATGCCAGAAAAAGGTGAAAGTGAGATGGTTTCATTACACGGATGAAGTAAAAGGTGCGATTTCTTTGAAAAATCCAAATCCGAAAGAGGTATTCATCACGCCTCATTCACAGGTCATCAGTGCAGAGTGTGTAGATGGTCTTGCCACTGTCTTAACCCAAGAGCATTATGAAGAATGTGTTGCGTATTTGTTAGGACGGGTATATATGTGCTTTAGACAGATCAGGAACAACAAAATCAAACCTTTTGATTTGAGTAAATTGCGTGGATACTTTGATCAACCCATTATGTCTTGCTTGACTTCTGCCCCTTTGTTGGAGGCTGATCATGTAATGCATACCCTGAATGGAGAGGAGGATGAAGAACAGACGGGTACAAAGAGGGCCAAGAAAAAACCAACGAGACGGGTTTCTGATTGTCGTAAGAAACTCAAGCATGGCGGATCAGGCGAGGGTTTTTTTCCGTCGAAACATGCTTGTTACAATGGAGTGCTTAAGGCTGATGCGAAAATAGAGTTGCTTTGTCAAGATAGTGGTATAAGGGGATGCTGGTTTAGATGTACTGTTCTTGAAGTTTCTCGGAAACAAATAAGAGTTCAGTATGATGATATATTGGATGATGATGGATATGGGAATCTTGAGGTATGTTTAACGCGATTTACATTCGGTTTTTACTTGGTAAAATGATAAGATCATTTTATCGTTTTTTCTTTTTTTACTGATTTGAGTAGGAATGGGTACCAGCTCTTAAATTTGCCATGCCTGATAAGCTTGGTATGAGGTCCTCTAATCGTCCAACTATTCGCCCTGTTCCCGTTGATGTTTCAAAAGAAAACTCGGTTCCCACAATCGGAACAGCTGTTGATGCATGGTGGAGTGATGGCTGGTGGGAAGGTGTTGTAACAGAAATTGACAACCGCGTCACAGACAATTTGCAAATTTATATTCCTGGTATATCGTTCAACCCTTTTATCCGTCTGTTTTTGGTATTGAATCGAACTAACTGTTGTTTTCTCGTTATGATCTTAGGTGAAAACCTATTCTTAAACATACCCAGAAAGGATCTAAGGATCTCCCGGGATTGGATTGGAGACAGATGGGTTGATATCGAATCTAAGCCTGAAATACTCTCTATCGTATCCGCTGGTAGTCCGGAAGCGAGGGTGTCGACGTCATCCACACTTGCAAAAGACGTTAAACCGGAGCCTAACACTATGCTAAATACGGTAGAGGAAGCAAAACCTGAATGCCCTAAAGACGATAGTTCAAGGAATAACCTTCAATTGGAAACGAACGAGAAGAAGGATGATCGAGACGGTACGGAAGATGATCAAAACCATTCTTTAAAAGAAGAAGATAAAGAGACTGAAATTGATGATGATACCCTTAATGTCGAAACGGGTATGAAGCCAGAAGTGATCAATGCCCTTTCGAAGACTACTACGACTACTACCACGCTAATGTCAACGTAAAAGCTACTTACGAAGATATCAAATGATTGCCATTCCAGTATTCGGTAAGTGCCTCGGATCTGAAATCTTAGATATTTATGTAAATAATGACATAGTTTGCAGAAAAGTCATTCTGGGGGAATGGTTAGGTTGTACAGAAATTGAAAAGGTGGTTTAACTGAGAACTAAGCATAGGATTTTAGGACTGGTAATTTAGGTTATGGCTGGCCTTACTTTTGTAATCTAAGACTCTTTTATTTGAACTTAACGCGATTATCTTTAGTTTACGTTCTGTTTTTCCGTTTAACTGACAAAAAAATCGATATACATTTCCGTTTCGACTGATTATGAAAGAATAGGTATTAGGGTTTGTCCCCTTTCTCTTGTGGGTATTAGAGTCTCAGCCATTGATCGCCATAGATGAACTTGGTGTCCAAAAAGGGTCTAACTTGATCAAAGGTGAGATTTTTTGACCATGGAACCCTACCTCCTCTTTCTGCTCCTCTTCCTCTGCAATTATACTCTCCAAACCATACCGTCCTGTAAATTGTTTTGACCCAAATGATTAATCCGACAGAATGAGTTTAGGTTGTGAGATTTAGATTGAGATTACCTTTGTCTGTAAGGATAATTCCAGTCACTCCAGCCAACAGGAGTGATAACATCTGCAATTAAGCAATTAGAGTAAATAGCTCTTGAGTAATTTCCCCAGGCTCTTCCAAGGTAGATTTTGCCTGTACCGTTGATCACACAGTTTACAAAAGAGAATCCTGTATCTTCATCCTCTGAATCTCTATGATGAGCTGCAATGGCGCCTGCTCTTTTTGCTGTTGATTGAATTACACAATCCTGTATAGTATAGTACAGAATAAAAGGTTGGATTTTTATCTTCAAAATGGGTAATGGAAATCAGAAGAAAGAAGAAAGAATTGCCTGGTAAAGTGATCTTGCTTTGCCAAAGATGAAATCAACATTTCCTTGAACATGGCATTGGTAAAAATAATGAGAACCAGATTCATCAAGAAGTGTATCTTGTGATCCTAAAACCCTAACTTTGTAAAACATTGCTCTGTCCCCTGAAATTCTTAATGCCACTGCTTGCATTCCGTACTGTCCTGCTTCCGCCATTACTGTGTTCTGTTCATATCCACACAAATCATTCATGAAACCCTTTTCTCCGTTTGTTACGGCTTCTTGTCATGCACGTCAAAGAAGACTAACCTGGAAAGTGATGGCGGTGGCGCAGAAGAAATCAGATTCGACGGTGACAGAAGCAGAACGGAAAGTGCCGAGGATGAGACCATTGTCGTCGATGTCGGAAGCTTTGTTGTCCCAACTTATCACTGTCTCTTCCACTCTGCTCTCATTCCCTATTAACGATATGTACGGCTTGTTCCTCGGTACCATCACCTTCTCCCTATTAAACCCACAAGAATATACTGTCAGAGAGAGACAGAGAGAGAGAGAGACAGAGAGAGTAAGAGAGAGAGAGATACAGAGAGACTAAGAGAGAGAGTAAGAGAGAGACTGAGAGAGAGACTAAGAGAGAGAGTAAGAGAGAGACTGAGAGAGAGAGACAGAGACAGAGAGTAAGAGAGAGAGAGAGAGAGAGAGAAACTGCCCACGTAGCTCAGACTCAGGTTGTTCCACTAACCCAAGAATTTAGCAGAAAACTGCTTAAAAGACGCACGTTTTTTTAATTTAAACAAAAACCCAGATTTTTTTTTCTAAAAAAGAATGAACTTTCGGAGGGAAAAAAATAAAACAAGAGGGAGTAAAAAGCAAGCTCAGACTCCATGAAAGTTGTATCAAGGAAGAATGAAGATTCAAATATATATGCACATATATACATACATATGATTGTACCTGTAAATTCCGGGAAGAATGAAGATTTTAACTCTCTGTAAGTTATTTTCAGGAACCAAATCGATAGCTCCTTGAACCGTAAGAGAATCACCACAGCCATTCTGATCAACGACAATGATTCTGGTTTCATTCATACCATTATCTCTAAAGCTCGGTCTTGTTCCTCCGATTTCATCATCAACTTCCAATTTCATATCATCCCAACTCATGTAATCTCTCCAGTATCCATCACTGGGAGATAAACACGATCCAAATCCAATGCAAACAGATAAACAAACCACAACAATGGCGATAAAGATGTAAACTTTCATTGAAGTTGTGTTGATGTTTGTCTCTTTCTTTGGATTCTGGTTTCTGGGTATTGTTTATTTTCCGGGAAAGTGAATCAGAGTAAGAAAATTTTCTCAGATTTTCTAAGAGAAACTTGAGAAGTGTTTTACGTTTACTCTGTGAAGGTGAAAGGGTTGTGAAATTTGTGGGTTTAATAAATATAGGAGCGTTTGGTTTTTCTACTCTAACTCCAACTTCTATGAATATATATAGTTGTATATAATTATAATATTTACATATAATTACTGAATTTTAGCAATCTATCCTCCTAAAAAATAGATCTTTTGGTATCATAACAGAAAAATTTTGACTGATTATTACATTTATCTTTAATATATAAAATTTAGCGTTATAATCTCGTTTTACAACTTAAAAATAATGTACATTATTTACCATGGTATATAAATTATAAATAATAAATAACTCTTTAAGAGATTGCATCATCATAATCTTTTTCTCTGTTAATAAGGAAAAGTTTTAAGGAGAAAATGAAAAGATTAAGGGAATTATATATAAAAAAAGATTAAAGGGGTGTGATTAAAGAAGATCAAAATTGCAAAGATGATTGAAGGTTTGAGTTTTATAAAGAAACGTATGAAAATGGTACTCATAAAAATTATGTTACATGCAAATGCAAAGATTGTTTTATTTTATATTATAGTCTTTATTTCTTATTTTAATAAAATTATATTTCTCGTGGAATTTGAGAAGTTTCAACTATATAGTTACATTATTATCTCGAAGATATAAAGATGCAAGGAAATATACATATATATTATAATATTTAAACTAATTAATGCAAATAAATAAAGTCAGTAAAATATACGTAGAAACAATTCCTATTTCTACGAGAAATCCCGTCGATTTCCTGAAGAGAATAAATAAAAACAAACATAACCTATATTTTTGCCAAAAGAATAGCCCAGTGCCATTGAATTTTTTGTTTGTATTTTAACTAGAATAACAAAAAAGAAGGATAAAATTATTTACTTATATTTATATATTTTCAAAATATAAACAAACAACTAATAAGAACAAATCTAAAAGATATATTTTGTATAATTATTTTTTATAATTACAAATTATTTATATCATAATTTTTGTATTATGTTAGTGGATACTATGACAATTTTTAAATACTTTTCAATATTATACTGTTTTAATCTAATGATAATTATTATTTTTTAAAAATTCATAATTTAATAATCGTTCTATTTTAATAAATTTGATGGTAATTAAATTTAGATTTATATTTAATTAAACAGATATTTTATGATAATTTAACATCAAATAAAATAAATATAAAATATATTTTTAATATATAATAAAATTTAAATTATATATATATTGAAATATACTTTAATGATATATTTAGTCAATTATTTCTACAATTGTTTTAAATAATATAATATTAAGTTTTGTGGATTTATTTTAGGTTTTAAGGCTTAAATCTTTTAGTGTGTCCATAAATACGATGAGATTGATTACTAAAAAAATCATTTAAGAATGATAAATAGATGGCTAATTCTTTTGAAAAAGTCTTTTCAAATTTATTTATGTCCTTTGAATTAAAACTATAAAAAACATAACAATTATTTTCCATAAATAATCTATCGTTGTGAAAGAAAAAAACCTAGTTCACTAACCAATGACTAAATCATGTTAATATATTAACAAATTATTTTTTGCTCGACCTCAACAACAAATTTTTGCAAAACTCGAAATTTACAAATACATTTTGCATTTCAACAATGTAATGATATCAAAATCATCTAATTTAAAATCATATCTATAGCATGTTAACTCCATCCATCCGAGATTACGAGATCATTTAAAGTGTTTCAACTCTATCTGAGATTATGAGTATTATCTCTGAAAAAATTTTATGATTTGATGATTGATCCTATAAATATCATGTGTTCTCTCTCACATGTTTTGTCTTTTACTCATACTCGTAAGGGGTGATTTCTAATTTCTCACTCATTACGATATTACTTCACATCACACACATTTAAATTTAGATTTTATTAAGGATGATCATCGAAAAGGAAGATCCACCTTGATACCATAAGTAAACAAATTAAGCTTTAACAAACACCACAACACATCCCATACACACTACGCAATGTGCTCATCATGCATGGACCATTCCATTATCGTCGTGAGTTCAGGAGGTGGCTCCAACATGTAGCACTTTGCTCCTTCTTCGAAATCAAAAGTTGACTCTCTCATAAGTAACACTTTTTCACATATAGCATCTAGTCCTACATGCTCAATCGAGTTTGCCTACCGCCTTTAATATAGTGATACCCTTTTGAATCGTGTGTATCACCTCCGAGAAACTGTGAAGATTTGATGAGTAGCCTTGCAAATACAACGAGTCATCTTCTACTCACACGTACATATACTTTTCAATAGGCCATTCATCCTGAGATTACTCTATTTTAAACACGTTAATTGTATAGCTTCTCCAAGAGGATCACTGAAAAAGAATATGCACCTTGATGCCATAGGTAATCGAATCAATTCTTTTATGTCTCATCTATTAAAGTTTGATTAGAAAATGTGGGGTATTGATAGAAAAATGAAGAGAGGGCATGTGAAGGGACATAGTCCCACATTGGAAAATGGAAAGTATTTAATACACTATATAAATGCTTTCCCACCTTAGCCATTTGAATCATGACATAGGCTTGGTGAGGGGTTTTGGAATGAGAATGTAAAAAGGATTGTGGACATTTAATATAAATTAAATGTCAAAGATAACTATTATTATGCTGAAGTGTGTATCCGTTGATGATTTAAGGGATGAATCTTTGGATTCTTAATGATGCTAGCGTCTTGGTAACAGATTGTAGAAACATACTATATCTAATTAGCATCACCTATATGAGACTGATGTGGGGTCGCATCTATGATAACTGAAATGGCTAAGTTATCTAGAAGTCTCATGAATGAAGGATTTGTTCAGGACCAAAATGAACACAACCGTAAGAATCGAAATGTGTCGGGATGGTATATGTGACATTTGTTGACTTGATTTACTGTGAAACGTAAGTAGTTCAAGACTTGAGTTCACTATCTTACTAAGTATATCCGACAAGTGTTCACAACGAAAGGTTCAAGTCCAAAAGACACCTTTTCGTATTTATACCAAACCTATTAGAAATAATATCTTATTTTCTAATCAAATGTGGGGTATTATTAAAGTTTGATTAGAAAATGTGGGGTATTGATAGAAAAATGAAGAGAGGACATGTGAAGGGACATAGTCCCACATTGAAAAATGGAAAGTATTTAATACACTATATAAATGATTTCCCACCTTAGCCATTTGAATCATGACATAGGCTTGGTGAGGGGTTTTGGAATGAGAATGTAAAAAGGATTGTGGACATTTAATATAAATTAAATGTCAAAGATAGGGCCTTGGGACCTTGGGGGTCTTTGATTAAATCCGAATTTACTTTTTAATCTTAAGTTTAATTTTTTCGGATTATGAACAGACGCAACTATTAAACGAAGAGACACAACCCTTCGGATTTGAACTGAAGAGACACAACCCTTCGGATTTGAACTGAAAAGACACAACCCTTCCATCAAACAGTCTCAACCTTATGAACAGTCATGACTGTTCAAGGTTAACCGAATTTTGGCTCCTAAGTGCTCTATAAATAGAGACTTGCCATTGAAGAAACTATCAATCTGTTCTGCTCTCTTCTAATAAAAACAAAATACAAAGTAGATTCGCCAGAATACAATTCTGTGATCGTTGAATCCTCTAGGCGGAAACAAATTCTGTCTTAGGACACTGCTAGCAGGCCTCGATCAATCTTTCGGTATTTATATTTATTTGTTTCTGTTTCTAAGTTCATTGTATATTATATTATATTGATATTGTATAAAGGATTGTTCCTACATCATCTAACACTACACACATCTGAACACGTGGTGCGACAACATCAGACATGTATAAGGCTAAAGATTTGGTATAATGAAGCCTTTCTTGTTGACCTTTTACTTATATGTCTAAACGAAAGAGGAGAACAATAAATACACGGATGGTGAAAACAAAGCGGAAAAGAACGATGAGGAGGCGAACTCTTATATTTTGTGATATAATTATATATTTTACTTACAATAAAATTTTGTTTTGATATTTCTATATAATTATCTTTAAATTTAATAAAATGATTATTTTGTATATACGAGATACAAATAGTTTACAATTTTCGGTATAATTTATATTCGCACTCGTATCTAAAATATATTCGATTGAACTATTTGTATTCATATTTGATCCTTCGTATATCTGAATTTTTTTGTTCATATGCAAATAAAATATAGATATTTCGAATATTGATGTTATGACAGAAATAAAATTATAACTATTGTTATTTATTTACTTCTTTAACATTTTATATATGTATTTCATGCGGATATTTCGTGAGTTTTTCTTGACAACGTTTTTATGTTAATTGGATTGTCGACCCCTTAATTGACAATGTCCCATACCCACAAAACGGTGGGATGGTTCAAAAAATGTTTTGACCCTCGAAAGGAAAAGACTCATGGACTGCATTAAAATTTTGTGTGACTCATATAGATCAACCCATATAGATTACAAACCAACCAAAAAATTAATAGAAAATAACATATTTTTCTAGTTTAAGTTATATTTTATTAGTGTCATATTAAAATAATACTTATAATAGTATTTTTTTTCTAAATTTAAGTGCTATTTTATATATTTTTTTAATTTATATTCATATTTTTTTATTGTTTGATGATATTATATTATTTAAATATTATTTTTCGAAAGATAAATTTTAATTTATAATTTATAATTTTTTAAAAAAGAAATTATAATCCTTATACGGGTTCAATATGTTGGCTAAAAACAAAAGTTTTGTGGTTTGAATCGTTGCATGTTTAATCATTCCATTTCAAGATAATTGCAAACTGCAATGGATTATTGATATTATCAAAATAGATTACTTCTAAAAGAAAATTTAATTTGAAATAATTTTAAAATTATATTTATAACGTGAAGAATATCATCACAATAATCAATTCTTTTATAAAAGTAAAAGAATAAGAACAAAAGAAGAGTTGATACGTTAGAAGTCACTCGAAATCTATTGAAAGCCACTCGAAACGAGTTGCTAGACAATTCGAAACGAAACATTAAAATTGAACTGTTAATGCATATGTTCAAGACAATTATGATTCATAACCTCCGATTTCATTATAGAATACAATTCATTAATTTGTATATATTATAACTTCTAAAACAATTTTATTATTTAAAAAAATCGAATGAACCAGAACATCTACAATGTTTACGAGCATTCGTTTTTTAAACGGATAATCACCGTTCGAAATCTATCTGAAAACATCTTGGTAAACCGATTTCGATCAGATTTGTTCGCTCAATTTTTTTTCCTTATAATGAAAGATTTAACATATTTAAAACAAATGTAGCATAGAGATTGAAAATATTTAAGATGTGAATTGTTAAATAATATAATATTAAATCCTTTACATCACGGTGAATCCTCCTTGAGGTGCTTTTTCATAATCATCAGTCAATCACTCACAAGAATACAAAATATTACCATGAAAATTTAAATCAAATATCTCAAACATATTTCACCATTATAAATATATATATTTTTTTTATAAAAATAGACATTTCGGTTCGGTTATATAAAATCGACCCAAATCGAACCGAATTATGGTCATTAGATTCGGTTCGGATATAGATAAAATAACTGGTCGATATAAAAATTAAAAAACAAAATAGATTCGATTCGATTATTAACTTAATAATCATGGATAACCAATTGGTTATTTATCAAATGATATTTATATACTATAATTAATAATTAAAATTAAAAATATCAAAATTAAATAATATATTATATTATTTTATAAAATATATGAATTATTTGAAATTTTCAGAATATTATTATTTATTTGTAATTTTAGATGATAAAATGATTCATAAAATCGAAATAATCAAATAAATTAGAGTTCGTGTTTTACCTCTTTTACAATATTTTATTGATATAATCGAATATTGATATAATCGAATCGAACCAAACCGATTTAAATTTAGTTTTTATTTGATTATTATTCTTTCAAATTCGAATAATTCCTATTTATTATATCCGAATACGAAATCTAAACCGAAATCTGAGCAGACCTATTTTTTCCAACAAAATATCTGAAAATGACCTCAACACCGCACTAGTAGTTACTGTTTAAGGATTTGGTCTGATCTTATCCAAATCGCCGCCGAAAAACCTCTGAAATCACGGCCACGTAAGATCTGTCTGTCTGTATGAACCACAGAAACACAACTCATCGTTCCCATGCACACACACACGTCGGCGTTTCCCTTATACGGACAAACACTTTATAAGTAAATACGATGAACGAAGAGAGTTCCATTTTCGAGCTCTGTTTTCGTCCGCCATGGAATTGCAATTTCAAGCTCTGATCTTTTTCCTCTTCTTCTCTCTAATCCTTCTGAGAGTTCTAACTCGAAGACCCAAATCCATAAACACCGACAAAAACCCACCACCGGGTCCGTACAAGTTACCCTTTTTGGGAAATATTCATAACTTGATAGGTTTGAATCCTCCTCATCGAAAGCTAAGAGATTTAGCTGAAAAGTATGGACCTTTGATGCAATTAAAGCTTGGTGAAGTTCCAGTAATTGTAATTTCTTCATCTGAAATAGCCAAACAAGTGATGAAAACTCATGATATTGTATTTGCACAACGCCCAAGAAATCTTCTTACTTCTAAAATTACTGCTTATAATGCTTTAGACATTGTGTTTTCACCCTATGGTAATTACTGGAGGCAGCTAAGGAAGATTTGTATTGTAGAGCTTTTGAGCAGTAAAAGGGTTGAATCTTTCAGATCCATTAGAGAAGAAGAAGTGGAAAATCTTGTAAAGGTGATAGCTTTAAAGGAAGGATCATCGATTAATCTCAGTAAAATGATATTTTCATTGATGTATAATATAACTTCAAGAGCTGCATTTGGTGGTATAAGTAAAGGCCAAGACTTATTTGTGGAAAGTATTGCTGAATCAACGAAATTGGCTTCTGGTTTTTGTTTAGCTGATATGTATCCTTCATGTAAAATGCTTCAAAGATTTAGCTTTTCGAGGATGAAACTGGAGAAGTTACATAAGCAAGCTGATGAAATACTTGAAGGAATTCTTAAGGATCATAAAGAGAAAAAGGGTGATAGAGTTAGTGAGGAAGAAGAAGAAGATCTTGTTGATGTTTTATTAAGGCTTCAGCAGCATGAGCTTCAACTTTCAGACATAAATATCAAAGCTGTTATTCAGGTTCGTGTTTCTTACCTATTATGCAAGAATGAGATTAAGATAAACCACGAGAAAGAATGTCAAATATGGGATTAGGCCTGATTAATTTCAAAACGTAGCTTAATAGTTTAGCATTGTCCAGTACCATATATAGATAGGAGTGTAAAGTTTATGTCTTAGTCGATGTGGGACAATTTAACATTGGTATATTCAAATCAGGATAAAACTGATACTATCAGGTCAAATATGAGATTAGATCTAGTTAATACCAAAAGCTAACTCAAAAATTTAGTATTGTCGAGTACTATATATAGAAGTCCAAAGTTTAGCCGATGTAAAACAACTTATTATAAATGGATATCATAATCGGGAGTCCAATATTGGTATGAAACTGACTCTAATAGCATGTCAAATATGGAATTAGATCTAACTAACCCTAAAAGTTAATTCAAGAGTTTAATATTGTTCAATACCATATATAGAAGTCCAAAATTTATGTTCTAGCCGATATGGGACAACTTATCATAAATGGATATTGTAATAAGGAGTCCAATATCGGTATTTACAAATTAGAACGAAACTGGCTCTGATGCGATGTCAAATGTGGAATTAGATCTAACTAATTCCAAAAACTAACTCAAAAGTTTAGTATTGTCCAGTACCATATATAAGAGTCCAAAGTTCATGTCCTAACCGATGTGAGACAACTTATTATAAATGAATATCGTAATCAAGGGTCCAACATCCTTATATTCAAATCGATACGAAATTGACTCTGATACCATGTCAAATATGGGATTAGATCTAACTAATCCCAAAAGCTAACTCAAGAATTTAGTATTGTCCAATATCATATATAGGAGTCCAAAATTTATGTCCTAACCGATGTGGGTTAACTTATCATGAATGGATGGTTCTGATAACATGTCAAATATGAGATTAGATTTAACTAATTTCAAAAGCTAATTCAAGAGTTTAGTATTATTCAATATCATATATGTCCTAACTGACGTGTGAGACAACTTATCGTAACAAGGAACAAGCTATTTCATTCTTGATTTCTCTTGATGGTTCTGAATATATAGCTTTACCTGATTGATTCAAACAGCAAATGCCGCGCCAATCAAGAAATTTCAGCGATATCATATTCGACACGAAGCACTGATTTTCCTCTGTATTCCACAGGATATCTTTGCCGCGGGAAGTGAAACAGCATCCACAGTAACTGAATGGGCAATGTCAGAACTTTTGAAGAACCCTAAACTTATTCAAAGAGCACAAACTGAAGTCAGGAAGATTTTCAACTCTGCAGGTAAGGTTAATGAAAAAAGCATCTGTAATATGAAGTATCTAAAGGCAGTAGTTAAAGAAACACTAAGGCTTCACCCTCCTGCACCATTGTTGGTACCAAGAGAATGTAGAGAAAGCTGTATGATCAAAGGGTATGAAATAACAGCAAAAGCAAGAGTCTTGACTAATGCTTGGGCTATTCATAGGGACCCAAATTACTGGAAAGATCCAGAAATGTTCTGGCCAGATAGATTTTTCGACGATAATTCAGTGGACTATAAAGGATCAGACTTTCAGTACATACCATTTGGAGCTGGGAGAAGGATATGTCCTGGGATCTCTTTTGCGATTTCGGATATCGAACTTCCATTGGCAGAACTTCTGTATTACTTCAATTGGGAACTTACAGATGGAACGAATTCGGAAAATCTTGACATGACAGAGGGTTATGGACTTACTGTAAGAAGGAAGAATGATCTGTTCTTGGTTCCAGTTCTTCATCAACAATTACAGCAGTAATAAGGAGATTGTATCTTGTTTGTTCTTCTGATACTGATACAGATACAGATACATCTTTTGTAGACCTAAGTCTTGTTTGGTTACAGAAACAACAACAGATGTAAAATTTGTCAGAATTTCAGTAATTAATAGCTGCTGGATGATAAACCATTTGTAAAGAAGCAACAAAGATCACAGCCATAATTCTTCGAATATGAACCATACAGATCAAAGATCTTTCCTTTTTGCAGGATTCAATGGAAAGTAGTAAGCTTTTTTACCAGAAAACATTACACAGATTCATTCATCTACATGAGTATATATATATATATATATATTGGAAATTGTTCATCAAAATGATCTTCTGTTTTATCTACCAGTATCAGAACTCCACTGAAAAACTTTTGCAGAGATTTGGGTGCAAAATGCTCAAACTTGCTTGTATTGGGTTTCCATTGATGTACAAAGATCTTAGACTTGTTCATCGAAGACCCTTCTTTCGTCTCACCAAGAAAATTACTCGGCTTTACGTTCTCACGGGCTTCGTTTTCCATATGATCGTTTTCTATTTCATGAATCACATTAGAAGGGAATAATAATGTGAATTCATTTGTCAATGGCACTCACCGCAGGTTAATGACTGTTCATAGTTTGGCCTGTGAAGCTCCTTCATGGGTTGCGTAAAAGAAGAAACTTTTCCGTCTTACTACGCTGAGAACGGTTAAGTCTATGTATCGGAAACAAAAGCTTCAGCCCTTCGTCTCATACTTCCTCGCAAAGTCCTTAAGCAATAGCCTCTGACGAAACGCGAGATACTTATCCAAACTAGTTCCAGCCCACTGTTGACAAAAGCTTTCGTCATTTGGAACTAACGAACTCAGAGGAAACGGCCCTTTCGGGACTTTCTTTAAGAAAACCAAGAAGCGATGACGGGGACGTATTCTTTGATCCAAAGATAAACTCAAATACATTGGATATTTCGTCAAGATATGCACCTCGTTGTTCAGTTCATTCACCAAGTACATATATTTCGGCTTTAGATTATCCTCCAGTGACAGAGACAATACCTACAAAGAAAGATCAAAGATCAATGAATAAGATCGAAGTTCTGTTCAGGCCGATCTTGAAAAAGAACAGACGAGGAATCTAACCTGTGTGAGGCTCGTTAAGACTTTCAAGATATCCGTACTGTCCATTCCGATGCTTCGTAGGAAATTGATTCTGGGCAGTAACCCGTCATCGATACTGTAATGAAGAAGCTGTGGATGTTTCGTTACCATTTTCACTACACTATCTTTAGGTGCTCCCAATTCTTTCGCCAAGAACATGTAACGAGTATTCCACGTTATATCAATCCGTTGAACCAATATTTGTGGACTAAGTTGTACAACTTTTCCTATATCGTTTTCCTTAATCCCGACCTCTTCAATCAAGTACCTAATCGTGGGTTTCAACGAATTCTCGACGCTGTAAGAAAACAAAGATGGAGTAGCAGCAACAATCTGACCTATTTTGGAATTTGGAATTCCGAGAGCCTTGAGAAAGGAAATGTGAGCCTTTAGATTGTTCTCGACTGTATATTGTAGAATCTGCGGTTGTCTTAAGAGCATTCTTTTGATATCTCGCTGTTTAACGCCGACACTTAACAAGTATTCCAATCTTTCTTGTGCTGATAATACATTAATCTGAAGCGCCGGCATATGCCTTTCATACATTTGGATGAAATGTGATTCTTTTAATCCATATGTGCTTAAGTAATCAAGAAGTGGTATCCATTTCTCATCCATATCTATCTCTTCTGACAGTCGAATGTACTGATTCTTCGACTTTACCTGGAATCAATCGACAAAATAACTAAGATCTTTTCTCGGTAATTCGATAAATTCTTTATACAATCTTTTACCTTTCCTCGACCATCTGTTTTCCAAGAACCCATTTCAGTTTTCCTCTTCTTCTTTAGATCCATGAATTCTTCTTCTTTTTCTTCATCGCCCTCGCTTTCTTCGGATTTTGCAGATCTTAAATCCCATCTTTTGTTGATTTCCTTCTTACTACCTATACAATCAAATCTATTCAGTAACAAGAAATTCAATGATATTGGATTGAAGCAAATGTTACCTTTCTTTGCATTGGTTTGCTTCTGTAACTTAGCTTTCTTCCCTTTGGCATCATAATCTGAAATCTCCGCAAAGTCATCCTAATGAAACACAAGCAATCCAATTTCACTCTTTTGAAATCCTAAAATCCTCAGAAAAAATAGCATTGAATTCATAATTTAAGGAAGAATTAACACAAAAGGTTCTTTTTTTTTCAATTTCTAAGCTCAATTACTAAAGGGTTCATCAAGAACAGAAGCTGAAGGATAAAGAACAAGCTGAAACCAACACAAACTCAGAGCTGACAAAGAACTCACGTCGAGCAACCAATCATCTCCCGCCACGTCATCTTCGTCTTCATCACTATCATCTTCCATTTCTTCGTCTTCATCACTGTCGTATGGAGACAGCATTTGCCCATATCGAGACTTCTTGTTCGGCTTGAGAATCCTTGGGTTTGAATGCGCCGACGAAACGACGAACCCACCTCTCGTTTTGTGTCGTCGTCTCGTAGCCGGTGTACTTCCGGCGGAATTCAAACACAAGGGAGGTGGTTCAGAGAAAAGGGAACAGAGAATTGGAGGGTTTAAAGGATAATAGAGAGAGAAAAACGCCATTTTGGGGGGAGAGATAACGTTGTACTAACAGAGAGATATCCAATGAGGCAAAAACGAATATACCCTTAAACCCTAATCTATTAAAAAACGTTGAAAGGTAAAACCTTTGTGTTTAGCGTTCGAGATTATGAGCTTGAAAACAACGTTAATGGAGTTTTAACGTTTCTAGAGAGAAGCAGAGTGAAACGACGTCGTCAATACGCTGAAGGATTATCCATAAAAACAGAGAACGAAACTCATCCACACGATGATCTTTCACATTGATTCTTCATGTGGTTGGCGCGAACCCGACCCGAGATACGCCGACGTGGCCCGATTCAAACGGGTCGTTCTCCTCCTCATGGATCTAAACCTCCATTTTGTTCTTTCTCTTTCTTCTGTCGGGAAAAAAAAGAGGAGACTTTAATCTTTTCTCTTTGCAAAAATGGAGGCTTCACTGTGTCGCGTTCCGTCTCTATGGACCGTCGGATCAAGAACCAGACAGAGTACATCAACGGTTAGTATAGTTTCTCCGACAAGACGTCACCGCTTGAGCGGAAATCGACGGCTCAGAACTCCGGAAACGGTTGCGGCGGTGGGAAACGTGGCTGATGCGGTGGCGGAGTCCGGCAGAGTAGATATTACGTGGCAAATTATAGTCGGAACTATCGGTAATTACTAGTTAGTGATTAAGTAGGTAATTAATAATCCATTAAACATAAACACTTATTTTTAGTTGTGTGAATCATGCAGCTGGAATTACACCATTTGTAGTTGCAGGAGTCGAATTCAGCAAAAGAATAGTAAGCATATATATATATGTGTAGATGTATATGTATGTGTGTATGTATACACTGTGTTATTGTGTATGATTTGGTGTGTCAGATAGCACAAAAGAGATGCGAAGAATGTGGAGGTTCAGGGCTTGTTCTCATAGAGGAAGATTATTACCGTTGCCCACAATGTGGTAATTTCCATATTTTCCAATAATAATAATATTTTTTAAAAAAATGATTTTTTTTTTCCAAAATTAAGTATTGGAATTGATGTGTGCAGGAGGGTTTCTTCCATGGCAATCATGGAGAAGATTCTTCACAGGCTAATATGACTAAACTGAACAAAAGAAGAAAAAATAACAAAAAAAAAATGTCTTTTTTTTTTGTTATACAAACGTCAAACTGTGTATTTTTACAACACAATGTCAAATTCAAGACCAAATACATAAATATATATATATAAATATATATAGCATTCAACAGTTCATTCCATTCCTAATCTAGGAAGATTCAAAGACTGTTCATGGCGGCTTCAAGTTAAAGGTTAATCAATTGTAGTACTAACCCTTCTTTAAGGACCTGATTGTATTCTCCCTATGCTCTGTGGATAAGAAGGGTACGAGGCGGAATGATTCAACGACGAGACGTCACCCGATTGAGCCTCGTTCGGGGCGGTAACTCTCGGGACATACTGATTCATATTGTTGCCATTCATGGAAGAACCATAATAAGATGTCAATGGAGTTGTATGAACAAACCTGAAACCAGCTCCATTGTTGTGAGTTTGATGGATTAATTCAGGGTGAAGCTGTTGCGGCTGATGCTCGTTGGATAAATGATCAGACCCAGAAGCAATTCCAACGCCGAGGTCAAGGCTAAGTCGACCAGTTTCATCAGGTCTGAACCTAGGTGGTCCGGCTGATATCTCGTGGTTAGACGATTTTGCAGTAGGCACGTCGTGATTGTGTTTCCCCTCGTATGTCGTTATAACAGCTTTTGGATCATGTGACGCCCTCTCGACATGCTTTCTTACAGGACATCCAACGGCCGTGCATTTGTAATAGCTCCTGAAAGCAAGATATCAAACTACATGAAGTAAACGCCTCGGAAAGATTATGTATATTTCTTGATATCAGCGGTACCTAGGATTAGGATTGCCTCGTACGACTTTCTGTCCGTATTTACGCCACCTATACCCATCATCTAGTATATCAACTTCACTCAAAGTTTGAACAACAACACGAGGCTCTCGAATTGGTTTAACGAGTGGAGTTATTTCCATACATCCATCCATCCTCCTGGATAAGCCACGACAAAAGGCGCTGAATGTTTAAATCGTAGGATCAAATGAAAGTACCTGAAACCTTATGTTAAGCTCTAATACCTTCGTTTCGAGAATGGATCATCGTCGTCTAATTCATCCTTATTTCTAACTGACACTGCAACTTCCGCTCCATCTTCACTTGCTGATATAGGAGAGACCTCACAATTGCTATTTTGCTCAAAGGGTTGAGTCGCGTTACAGTACATGCCGGATCCCTTATCTGTTATTCAGAAATAAAGAATAAAAAAGCAAAAGAAATGTTGAAAATGTTCATGATGATTCAAGTTTCGAATATTTTTTACCATCTCGGCTCGTTAAGGAAGAAAACTTGTCCAGTCTTTCTTCTTGAGCAGACATAAGAGGCCCACCAGAGTTTCGTCGGTTAGGTTGAGGTTTAGGATGATCATGTGTGCCCTTGTATATGATTTCAGTAATCTGCCCATCATGAGACCTTTCGAAAAGTTTTTTCACTTCGCAATTAGGATGCGTACATTTATAATAACTGCGTGGAAATTCACTTCCTTTGACGTGCTTTTGCCCATATTTTCTCCAGTTATAACCATCATCAGCTAAAATTGATGCTGCACTTCCTTTTTGATCATTCTGTGGTGTCTGGTTTGATTCATCCACATCAGATCCAGTAGGAATATCAGAGCCTGAGGGCGTATTCGGAAGAGGAGGAGTTTGTCGGCTAAGTTCACTTGAAGATGCTGCTGCTTCACTGATTAAAGATGGTCCATGTGAATGGCTGTAGCCTGCAGAAACCTTGAAATCAATAGAGCATTTTAGACAACTACACAAAGCAACAGCATGCAAGAAATGTTTGAACTTCAAATTTATCGAGTATTTCGTACAATTGATGTTCTACTGTATCATCTAATGAAAGAAAATTACTCAAAACCCATCTTTGGAGAAGAACTGTGTCACCTACTGTTCAGTTGTACATCAGATTACATGTTAAACAAAATCAAAATAGTATTTTCGTAGGCGTTACCATATTATTAGAGACGAGAGCTGGTCTAAACTCAAATTCACTGGACTTCTTCTCGTTAAAAGTATTCAGACGTGTTGTGCTTTCTTGATAGCAACTTGAACTAATAGAACCAGACACTGGATGAGGCTTGAACAAGGAACCAGTAGTAGGGGATGGTTCTGCCTGAAAATTCGAGAAAGGAGAAAACAGGATAAGATCATTACAAGGCTTTTATATGTGAAAGAAGGATCGGTAAAAATACTCGAATTTATCCTTGAAAGATTGTGGAATGAATAGGAATAAGAAATTTATCACTTCCACCACCTCTTGAGGCTCAAAGCCTCAGCTGAAGATGAAGTAATTCTTTATCAGCATGATGATATTAGCAATAAATTGATGAAAGAATCAAACTTCTATGGCATACATATAATAAGAACAAATATCTCCAACTAAGGAATATGAATTGAGCAGACCAAAACCTCATTTATCATCCATTACGTTGATATGGCAGAGTTACAATTCCCAATCCGATTAAAACTCAGTTCCTGAGTTCCTTAAGCCAAACCATCTTAACGGGCTAAGAATATATAAACACTCGCTCTCACGGATTGTATCCGTTCATTTCCCACGTAAAACAAATGGAGATTCTGCTGTACAGCGTACCAAAAGACAATTAACAAAGCATGAAAGCATCAATCACATGGAAGACGCACAACATGAAAAAGGGGGATGGAAGAACAAATAGAAATGTAAAACAATACATCATCAATAGTACATAGGAAAAAGATTTATTCCAGAGAACAATCTAAACGGACAGAAAAGCTCCAATGCAGAGTATAGTAATGGCAAGAATCAGAATCTGAGCCAAGGTCCCTTTACATGCTCAGCAAATCATATATTTTAATGTTTGTATATTAGAAAGAAACATAGACAGACAGAAGCCTAATTTTCGACATTTTTCCCAGTGGGTAAGCAAAAAAAAGCATCTTTACCAAATTATATAACCCTAATTAAGAAACCCTAGAAATTCTCCACTAAATCTACTGGGAGAATAGTAGCTTCTCGATTGAGACATGGATGACAGAGATGACCAAGAAATGCAATAAGATGTTCCAAAGTCATCACAATTTCAACAAAACCACACAGATATCAGAATTTTGATCAGAAACCCTAATTTTTCATCAGACCCTCGAATGAAGTCAAACATTCGATTTCTCTTTCTATGATTCCTCAGAACAGTAAGCTATGAATCTCGAACACTAACCTTGATGTTAGAGAGAAGAACAGGAGACTCCAGAAACGACGTCGGACTCAACCCAGGAGGAATCGTGATACAACTCGACCTTGAGATCGGAAGCTTTGCCGGGGACATCAATTTGTACCTTGCTCCGCCACCGCCGGAAGATTCCGTCGCTCCATACCTTGTCGCCGTACAGAACTCCTTGCCGGCGAAATTTTCTGGCTCCATCGAGATGTACAGTTTGCTTTGCTCTGTGTGTGATTGAAGGAAGAAATAAGTTTGAATTATTACATCCAATTTAAGGATCGGCTTTTTGTCGGCTTTCATTCATTTCTATCTTCTTCTTCATCTTCTTCCTCCCTCTCCCATTTTTATTCTTTTAAATTACCATGATTCCGGAAATTAATCGTTTTTTAATAATTATTATTATATTATTATTGTTTTTAATCATCATTATCTGACGGGAGATTTGAAAAGAAAAGAAAACATCCACAAACGACAAATGAATGGTGACCTTTACGGTATCCGATATCATTATTTTTCTAATAATTTAGATTTCTATATATATTTTTTTATTGACTTTGCAAATACATCAACAAAAACCTATACATGGATTATTTTCAAGATCGTTTAATTGAAAATTATTTTAATATTCTTTATAATTATATTTTCCATATAAATTGAAAGTTATATAAAGTTGAATTTCAAAAATTAAAATTAGTGGAGATCCTTATTAGAAATGATGATAAAAATAAAAATAAAAGATATGATGGCATAATTTTAGAAATTATGTTTCGACTTATTATTTTTTAAAATTAATTTTACATTATAAATAAAAGATATTGGAATCTTATTTGATCATCTCATTCAAAAATAAAAAACAAAAAAAGGAGAAGAAAAAATATAAAGAAATTTGTCTTTTCTAGTTTTTAAGATTATTTTTTTAAATGTTTTGAGAGAGTTTTCTTCTCTTTGTAATAGAAATATTTTTGTTTTTTCTTCGCAATTTAAGAGAAGTGTTGTGATTTTTTGTAAATCAATATAAATCTTTTATTATCTGTCTGTGTGAACGTAAACATTTTGCTGAACCATATAAAATTTTGGTATTTTATTTTTACATTTTTTCTATTTTATTATTTAACAATTATTTATTCACGTATAATAGATAGAAGAGGCCGATGATTATAAGAATAAATTAAGGCACCAAGTGGATGAGGTCCTCCAAATCGTGTTATGTGCTACCACTATTTAAGTTGTATGTTATTCACACAAACAGAAACTATTAGTTTAGCAAACTTGTAAACTCCTATACGTTAAATATTTACTTTCAAAAAAGTCAAAACATATTCCCCAATACCAATATCAAATTGGTTGGATTTAATAGGATAATAACTCAACTCATTTATATATAAAATTAAATTAAATGGATAATTTATATAATTGGATTAAATGGATTTAGAATCTAATTAAATTAATTTTAGTGGATACAATCCATTTAACCCATTAAATTCATTTATATTTTCTTATTTTTAATTTTCTCATTATTGCTTTCTCAAAGTTATGGAAGAAAATAATAGAATATATTCAGTAATTGTGTATGTTTTTTGTCTTTTCTATTTTTTTATCCATCTTTGACAGAATTACGAAAGCATATGTTTTCCAACAATATTATTGTTTTCTGATTATATTAAAATCAGATATAATTTGTAGATAATTGAATTTCAACTTGTATTTCTTTCGAGTTGGTGGATAGACTCTTTGTTGAATTATAAGAGAAATAATGCAGATGAGGTGATAAAAGTTATGATCAATGATATGAATCACAAGTGTAATAAATATGGGGAATAATACAATATGTTTTTTTTGCATTATGAGCGGTTTTAAATACAATAAATTCAATCAACCACTTTAAGAGAAAAAATATCTTGTGAAAATAAAAAAGTTGTGTTGCTTTTTTTATCAAAATGAAAAGCAAATAAATGGTTTCAATTTTTTCACGAATAGCTACAAGTCGAGATTGGTGTATCTTTAAAGAAAAATGCACAAATTTGATGCAAATTTGATAACTTTAAATGTAAATTTTGTTTTTTATTTTAAAATTATGACTTTTGTTGTAATATATAATTTGATTAAAATCATTTTAATTTAAGTTCTCAAAGCATATGAAAAAAAGTAAAAATAGTATTTGGAGGAAAAAAATTTAGAATAAATGAATTTGATAATAATGTTGTTTTATAGTTTTGGAAAAAATCATAAACCTCGTTATGGAGATTTAGTTCAAATGGTTTGCAATATAATTAGCATTCCAATCACCACATATGTGACATAATCATCATTTAACATCGGTTCTCGATTACTAAGCAAGTATAGAAATTATATTTGCTCTGTTAACATTGAGACATTGATTTGTAAACGAAATTTGTAGATTGAATATTAAATTTGCGGAACGGTAAGATATGTGATAATATTTGTAGTTTAATTTAATTATGCTCTGTTTTTAATGTATTTTGAAACGATAGATAATGATATTTGTATTAGTGATGATTATCATGATAAAGTTGATTGTGGTGAGAAGCGACGAAGAAGCGAAGCTGTCTACGAAGCAAAGCTTCCCCCGTAGTACTCGGCTTTTCGCCACGCCGTTCATCTGCACCTCTCTTCAATAGATAGGATTCTGGTTTCTGCATCTTTCTTTCTCCCATGCTTTTGGTTGGTCAACAACCAACCCAACCGTCGATTTCAGTCAGTCTCTCCCCTGCTGGCTTGTGATGTGAGTTGAGACTCTTGGCTTAAGAAAGAGTTGTATTATTAAGTTGGCTGGCTGGGAGTTGGAACCCCCCTCGTTACTGTACGTGCGACTCTCACCGCATACGGCTCGCACAAAGACTCCTAAATCCATCCCGAGCCTTTTCTTCCCACCTCTCCTCTCCAATCCTCGATCAAGATTTGAAGATTATATCAAACATTATAAATAGGATTTGGTAAAATGTACATGGATTTTTTTTATAAATTATCGTTTTAACTATTGATATATTAATGGTAAAGATTCGACAATTTTATCAAACGTTTTTAATTGAATGTTGTTTTTTATATATCGCGAATTTTTATTTTATATATTATCGTTTTGAATATTAATATACTGGGCAAATGACGGATATTTGCGAATATGGAACTATTTGTATTTGTATTTGTATTCGGCAAATATCCAAATTTAGTATTTGTATTTGTATTTGTAAATTGGATATTTGTAAAACGAATATTTGTCGAATATACCGATATCCGTCGGATATACGGATATTCGTATCTGAACCTAAATTTTGTTAACGTATAAAATATATATTAAAACATTTCAATAAAAAATCAATAATCATCAAATATAATCTAAAACTAAAATTTCAAATCGCACAAAGATACAACTATACATTATATAAATAAAACAAAACACCAAATCTTTACATTCATCTCCACACCAATCATTTAAATTTAGTTTCGTGGATGATTCTACGAACATCGTCAATTCACATAAATAATGAAACAAATTGTTAGATTACACGCTAAAATAAAATTCGCAAAAAGTTATATATTTAGTGAGTTCTGTATTTTTTTTTCATATGTTGTAATGTCTCTATAACATTATCCACCCCATTTAGATTAGAATCAATCTTGAGTAAAAATTAAATATTCAACAATATTAGTTATTTTAAAATATTTGATATTTTTGTCCTCCCATCGTAAATATATTACATATTTGGCTATATATATTTATATAATAAATGTTTAAATAAGACTAATAATGTTGTTTATTTATAATTTGATCATTACAATATTTATTACTTCATTTGTTTTTAAAAAAAATTATACTACAAATTCATATTTTAATCGTACATCTGGTTTTAGTTTAAATTATATTATTTTTAATTATCATATTTTCCATTTATTTTATATTTTTAAGAATTAGGATATTTGATCTAAAATCAGAAAAATTATACACTTTTTAAAATTAATAAAAAAATCTTAAAATTTATTTATCATCAATCTGATAACTCAAACATTTGAAACAGAAAAATAAATAAATGTTTACTCCCACAATTTTTGCACTTTATATAATAATAGAAGAATCAAGGAAAGTGTACGGATCACTTGCCCGTAAAGATATAGGCCCATTTAGTGAAAAGCCCAACAAGGTATTAGCCCGGTTTAGCAGTCCAACAACAAGCTCGGCCTATTATGTAGTTGGGTCTTTTGGTTTGCATTGACTAAACCGGAACGTAAACCGGTATAAATTTATTTATATTTATTATTTATCTTCTGGTTCGGATACAGACTAATTTCGATATCTCTCTACAATAAATACTTGAATTTGGAGAAAAAAAAATATGTATCCTAATTCTCAAACGGGTATAATAATTACGTTTTAGTAATGACATAAGTTAAGAAGAAAAAGAAAATGCTAAATTTGGAGTGAGTATAATTAGGTTTGAATAAGTCGAATATATGAATTCGAAACGAAAAAAAATATATTGTATTCTATACTATACCCACTAATTGCATAAAAATTTGGAATTCTCAAATGCATAGAATTCGGTTTTAGTTATAATTTTTTTATAAGAAGAAATTGAAAAAACTTTCCATTTTGTAAAATGTATATTCGAGGGAAAATACAAATATATTTCCATATATGATGCACTTTTTTTTCGTTTTGTTTTAAAATGTTAAGCACTATAATTGTGCGTGGAAAAAGTAAACAAATTGTTAACAAGACTAACTTTAAAAACGATTTTATATGTATTTAATTAATATGCCACGAATTAGATTCAATTCATCTACTACAATGCCATGGCCTAGTTGGAATCATTTTTGTTCTCAAACACTTTCTAGTTGTCACGGTTTTTCAATAAAAAAAAAAAAGAAAAGAAGAATATATGAAAAAATAAAATAAATATAAAAAGTAACCAAATTTATTTTGTTTATCACATCATATATTTTATAATCGAAAGAAATCCATATGAAATTTTATTGATTATTAATGAAAATTTAAATTTGGTGAAAATATTTTATACATTTAATTTTTGAATTGTTATTGATTTTTTAACGGATTAATTTATATACATAAATCCCTAAAATTAATGGAATTTTCTAGAAAAAAATCACTATAACTTTTGAATAATATACATTGAACACAATACTCGTCATTCATTTGTTATCAAACGAATGCATAGATTGAAATGTATTTGTTGAAAATAAATAAAAAATTATTTATTTAATAAATTTTAACAAATTTCACATGGAGACGATGCATGCATATTGGAGTGCAAGTGGGATAAAATACTTTAGATGAGAATGAACGTGAATGAAGAAGATATATCAACTTCACATGCATTTTTTTCTTCTTTATTATACACTTTGTATCAAAGTTTATAAATCCATTCACAGGTTTCACAAGGTCTCATCAATCTTTTCAATCAATTTTATTCTATTTTAATTCTTTTAATTAGTTGTAATATTTTACAAACATTATATATGGCTATATGCGTGCTATTATAAATATATAAATATATAGTTAGTTATATAATATAGTGTCTAATCTAGCCAATGTGAGCTTCCAAAAATTTTAAACTATTTAAGATTAACTTTGCATTTAGTTGGAATAAGTTAACACACATTTTATTTCCATATCACATGATCATTCGAAAAATTATAAACTATTTAAGATTAATTTTACATTTTGTCAGAATAATTTAATAATTTAACACATATTTTATCTATATGAACTATAAAAGAAGACATCAATAAAATCTATTAGACTTTTAGTTTTAACTAGTATCAGGAAATTATAAGTTATTAAAAATTGTTGTTGAACTTAGCGTTAAAATATTAAAAGTTATTTCAATAATGTTTTGCTATAATTTTCAATATATCCCACACATTAAAATTGTCCTCATTTTAACACACATACATGATTGTAAATTATTCCAAAAGTATCAACAAAAAATTGTATAAAATGTATAATTTAATGGCATATAAATATTCGAAACAAATCAAATATTTTAAACTTTATAATGATGTATCACATATAATATATAGAATTTCCCCTTAATATATATAATGCTGTTAGTCCAATTTTTTTTGGTGATTATATATGATTCCAAACACGGATTTTCGTATCAAATTAAATAATTAGACAATCAAAACTAATGAAGTCATCATATTTCATCCCTTAATAAACTTTGGTAATTGATATACATCGTGGTTTAATGAATTTTGGACGTTTATTTATTCCGTGGAATTTACAATTACGTTCATGGGTGGATATTAACCCTAATTTGTAAATGCCTTCCTTAAATTTTTAAAAAATTTCAAATTTGATTTTTTTGACAAAATCCGATACAAGGCAAAATTCAAAATTTATTTATTTTAGTGATTTTGAATTTGAATATATTCATATTGTGTAACAGTATTATTCCACAAATTAAGTAGAAAACATTATCCATAACATAGGGATATTGGCTATATTGTTGAAGACTTAGTTAACGTGATCTCTGTATCTATTTTTTATTGGCTATATTGTTGATGACTTAGTTAACGTTATCTCTGTATCTATTTTTTATTGGCTAAAGGGTATAAGTTAAAAAATAATATTTGACCACTATTCATTAATTATTTAAATTTAAAGCATTAATATTTATTATTTATTCGTATTTTCATGAAAAATTCAAGATTTTTCAGAAGCCCAACAAGCGCCCAAATCAGAGGAGCCGACTCCGTACTCCGTTATTGCAGGAGCCGGAAAATCTATGTCTTCATCTAAACCGTCCACGTGGCATAAAACATTCCTCCTACTCAAAATCGACGGTCAATATCTCATCTCCCTCTCGCTACACACGCGCCGAAAGTTTGACCCATTATATAAATTAAATTTGGATACATAATAATTAATATTATTTTTATCAGAAAATGGAGAAACAATATTAGAAAAAACCGTTTAATAGTGGTTTGTTTATAGAATCAGCTAATTTAGGAAACAAATCTAAATTGTTTTCTTAAATTTATAATTTTATAATATTTTTTATTTTCATAATTAAATTAAGGAAAAAACACGTAACGCGTCCGCCTATAAATTAAACTCACCTGCACTGTCTTTAGCTTCTTCCTCCATTCAAACTCATCATTGCTTCCGCTACGTTGCTTTTCTTCAATTGCAAAGCAAGAGCCAAAAGGCAATTCCTGTTCATCCTTCTCGTTGATTCATTCCTGTTTCATGGTATTTTCTTCGATCTTTCAATGTGTTTTACTATCAATTCTTTGTATTCTGTGTTCAAATCTGGTGAATTCTCGCATCGATCTTGAGGGTTTTTTTGTACTGTTTTTGGTTACAAATTAGGGTTTTTTCAACTACTGATTTTGTTTTATAATCGGCTTATTTAATCTGGTAACTGAATTTTGGATATGATTCCGGTATGTCCTTGTTCTGGATCCGGTTTTTGAGTTATCTGGAGTCGTCTTCTTCGTTATTCATCTGGTGAATTGTGTTTGTTCATTCTAAAAATCCGTATTGTTCTTCTCCATGTCTGTGTTAATCAGTCCGTCTATTGCGAATTTTGGTATTTAGTTTTGTTTTGAGTAATTATTTTGGTATTGAGCTTGATCGGATTGTAATTTTTTTTACCCTAGATGACTTGCGCGAGTTCTGAGCCGCCCGATGACGACTCCGAGAACTTTGCTGAAGTAGATCCGACCGGAAGATACGGTCGGTACGATGAATTGCTGGGTTCCGGTGCCGTGAAGAAGGTGTACCGGGCCTTTGACCAAGAGGAAGGCATAGAAGTCGCGTGGAACCAAGTAAAACTACGGAATTTCTCAAACGATCCGGCCATGATCGAGAGGCTTTACTCAGAGGTGAGGTTGTTAAAGACACTGAAGAACAAGAATATCATTGCCTCGTACAAGGTTTGGAGAGACGAAAGCCGCAACACCTTGAATTTCATCACAGAGGTTTGCACCTCTGGGAATCTTAGGGCATACCGTAAGAAACACAAGCACGTCTCGATGAAGGCCTTGAAGAAATGGTCAAAGCAGATCTTAGTGGGCTTGAATTACCTCCACACTCATGAGCCCTGTATCATCCACAGGGATCTCAACTGTAGCAATGTGTTCGTCAATGGCAACACCGGCCAGGTAACTACATTGTATATCTAATGTTCTATTCTTATAATCAAACAAACACTTTTGGGTACTGATTAAGTTTTTGTGAATTCAGGTCAAGATTGGTGATCTGGGTTTGGCTGCAATAGTGGGGAAGAGTCATTCAGCTCATTCAATCCTTGGTACACCCGAGTTCATGGCTCCTGAGCTATATGATGAGAACTACACTGAAATGGTGGACATATACTCATTTGGGATGTGCGTTTTGGAGCTAGTAACGCGAGAAATCCCTTACAGCGAGTGCGATAGCGTTGCGAAGATATACAAAAAGGTCTGTAACGGGATAAAGCCAGCGGCTTTAAACAAAGTCAATGATCCTGAGGCAAAGGCCTTCATCGAGAAATGCATTACTTCGCAGCCGAGTGCAAGACCATCGGCAGCTGAACTACTCGTAGACCCGTTTTTTAACGGCATTGTTGATTTAGACGATGATGACGAAAACAAAGACTAAGAACAAAAAAAAGGATCACTCTTTCTTTGATTTAAGGAGTAGAAGTGGTCGTAATTTGTTTTATGGTTCCGAGATTTTGGGTTTGGGGCTTTAGTCTTCTTTGGGTTTTTGCTTAAGTATTTGTTTGTTTGTTTTTGCAATTTCCATTTCCCTCTCAATCAACATGGGGAAGTTTATATTCTTTCTTCTTTGTATTTTTTGTACATGGAAATGCCCAATTCAAAATCTAAGTTGATTTGTGCAAATAACATAAATGTTTATATATTTTTTGCATATGATCATATACATTCATCAATGTTTTGGATAAACTCAATATCTCTAACGTCATCAATTTAAACAACTTATCCTGAATATTCGGCGTATTTTCTGCGTACAAACTTATCCTGAATATTCGATGTATTTTCTGTGTACGAGTCATATCATTTGGCCGTTTCTACATTTGATCACATCATCTCAAAGATATTTGCCATATATTCATATTATATATATATATAAGATTAAATATATTCGATGTTTTTTTCTCTAGTATTAAAAAAGTTATCGCTATTTGCATCGAAATAGTAATTTAATAAATTGTTTTAATCTAATTATAATTTTTTATCAAATCAATTGAATCATTATATATTAAAAATTTAATGGTTATCTGTGAATCATTAATGAACAATTATATACCGTATAAAACGAAATAATAATATATACAAAATGATATAAGCTTTTTTTGTTTCTTTTGCCTTTCCATTTCCCTCTCAATGTTTTATTCTTTCTTCTATATTTTTTACATGGAAATGCTCAATTTAGTATCAAGTGGATTTGTGTAAATAACATAATGTTATACACTATATTTTTGTAATATATATATATATATATATGATCACAT
This sequence comes from Gynandropsis gynandra, assembly GCA_036759665.1. Taxonomy (NCBI): domain Eukaryota; kingdom Viridiplantae; phylum Streptophyta; class Magnoliopsida; order Brassicales; family Cleomaceae; genus Gynandropsis; species Gynandropsis gynandra. The sequence continues at coordinate 1,005,686 of CM071869.1, forward strand.
GCATCAATAATGTTTTAGATATACTCAACATATCTAAAATCATCAATTTAAACAATATTATGAATATTCGGCACATTTTATGAGTACAAGTCATATTATTTAGTGGTTCTATATACGATTATGTCAATTCAAATGATATTTTATCATATATTTATACGGTTTTTTTACGTCAACTCAAATGATATTTTACCATATATACGATTGCGTCAACTCAAATGATATTTTACCATATATTTATATTATATTCCGGATTAAAATGTAAAAAATGGTTCATGTTATTTTTTTATTTTGTATTTTAAATATCGCTAAATTTTATCGAAATATTAATTTTATGAATCGTTTTAATTTAACAATAATTTTTTATCAAATCAATTGAATCATATTTAACATATATTGAGAATTATATTGATGGTATAAATGTGTGTATCATATGAAACGAAAAAAAAACATGAATAAAATGATATAAATTTTAGATATAAACGATGTTGTCAAAATTATTGGCGAAGAATTGGTTAGTCTCTATGTCTTCCCACCAAACTCTTTTCTAGTTGTTCACTATTCATGTTTATAGCCATAAATGGATTTTGAATATTTTCTTCAATGATATTAGGTCAACATAAAAAAAAACTTTAAATATCTTTCTAATTTCTATATTAACAAAATATGTTAATGGTGAAAATAGTTTTTTTATTATATTGACTTGTTATATAGGAAAAATGGAATTTAGTCTTTTTTGTTGGTAAAAAATTGTAAATTCATATATTTATAATATTATATAAATAGATATATATTTATGTTTTTTTTTGGTAAGTCGGGAAAGCTTTATGGAAATTGTCACAACTTTTCCTTGGATATTTCGTTTTCCATATTTTAATTGTTTATTTAACTATTTGTCACTATCGTATAACATTGGCAAAAACCAAAAATATTAAAATGAGAATTTGGACTATAATTATAATTCAATCAAAAACTCGAAACTGTCTTGAAGACAAAGTTGAAGCGATGTCTCAACCGTTGCCAACTTCTTCCCAAGTTGTCTTGTCCCTCCCCCATCTATAATTATATATATGTATATATATATATATATATATTATTTCTACAAAATTTATAAGTTTTGTAGATGTAAAGATAATTTTTAGAATGAATTAAAATCTGAATATGTTACTTATATACCAATTGAATTAATTCATATTGAGCTATTATTATTTGTTAACAAATTTATGCAATATAAAATTAATTATTCAATTTTCGCAAATGATATATATCTTTTTTATCCCTCCCCCATCTATAATTATATATATATATGTATATATATATATATTATTTCTACAAAATTTATAAGTTTTATAGATTATATTATTCATCATGTAAAGATAATTTTTAGAATGAATTAAAATCTGAATATGTTATTTATATACCAATTGAATAAATTCATATTGAACTATTATTATTTGTTAACAAATTCGTGCAATATAATATTAATTTTAAATTATTCAACTTTCGCAAATTATACATATCTTTTTTATATGTAAATTCAGGTAAGATAATTAAAACAAAAATAGTTATCCAACTACTGATGAGTTAGCTTGAATTTTGCTTTAGGTACATTGTTGGTTTGTTACGTACATGAATAATGCAAAAAACGTTGGACCATTTGCGAATATATATGTATATATATTTATTTATAATCTCCTAACCTAATATTTTCTTAAAAAAGAATATATTAAAGAAAAATATGGGTTGATGTCACCTTCAACTCTAGTTCGGATTGTTCAATTTAGGAAAAATCATATATTCTCTTTCGATAATGTTTGTTTTAATTCGATTTTACGTTCGATTTTGATTTTCATTCGATTTCTTTCTCGATTTTTAATTTTAATTTTATTCTCACACCGATTATTAAAAATCTGTCTAAAATCTCATCGGTCAACTAACCATTAAAAATTCCATTAAATTCACTATTTTGGATTGGAACCTAACATCTCACCGATTTTGACCCGAATTGATTGACTTTAACCCGTATCCGAGTCGATTTCGACCCAAATCGATCAAATATTGATTCGAGTTTGACACAAATTTAAATTTGACTCTACTACAATTTAAAATGTTATTTTTAGTAGTGTTGTAAAAGGCGTTCTAGGTGGGCGACTAATTGTCGCCTAGGCGCTTGGCGGCAAGTGACCGCCCAAAAAATGTTATAATCAAACGTATAAGTCGGCGTCTAGACGTCTTGGAATCGTCGTTTGGACGCTCGAATACACAAAACCCCTCGTCCATTCCATTCGGACGTTGTTTGTATCGTCGATGTTCATCGTACACGACCCCATATCCCTTCTCTACACGATCTCCGATAAGTCAAACTTGAATATTGCTATGCTCTTATCTTCTGCAAAGCATCCAAAACAATCACTTCACTAATTCATCCAAATCAAAAGATATATACCAAATCGCTAGGCTTATACTAAAATATATATACCATTGGATATGCAAAGAGATCAATAAGACAAATTGAAGAAAGGGTTTGGTTTTGGGTTTGTCAAGGTTCCACCGGTAAATTCTGAACTCTTTTATTTTTAAATTTTTAGAGAAAAAAGTAAATAGAAAATGTACTTGAATTTTCTATCCATTTTGTTTGTCTATATAATCATATATTTGTTATAACAATATTTTTTCTTACAACTTCTTTATCCTTCCATGCATCATATCTTGAACTACATGGTCGGATTATAACCTCAAATTAAATATGTTACACTTCATTTATTAATTTAATAAACTATGTATAATTTATTTGTTTTTTATAGTCTCAAATTAAATATGATACATTTCAATTGTTATGTTTATGTTATGGTTAATTTATTTTTACGTGTTTATGTTTTAGTTATGTATAACTTTATATGTTTTTTTGTTATTGCATAATTTTGAAAATCGGGTTAAAAAGCGTCTAATCACGAACTAATTCGATTAGTCGCTATGCGTAACAGGCCATTCGACTAGTGTCTAACGACTTTTTCAACATTGATTTTTAGATAATTATATGTAAATTTTCTGCACATAAAAAATTAGTGTAGATATTTTGGATAATTACATCAAAATAAAATTAATTGGATCAATTTAATTGATTTCGAGTCAAAAGTGAATAAATTTAGTTAATTGTATCAAAATCGGGTTTATCAAATTGATTTTATTGACCCAATTTATATGTAATTAACCAACCCAAATCCAATTTTGGACTCGAAGCCATTTAAACGATTGAATCAATTCGATTTGAGCTAATTTTGACGTAATTAACAAAACTAAAACCAAAATTTTTACTCGAAATAAGCAAACAGATCCGATTAACTTGATGGATTGTTTATATTTGGAACAAATTAATTTCTAATTATTTAAACATGAACATTTCAAAAATATAATCGGATTAAAACCGAGTAAAAATCAGACCAAAAGAATTAAAACCGAGTAAAAAATTACATCAAAATTGGTTTAGAATCGAGTTAATCATATCAGTTTAATAGACCCGATTTATACATATTTAACTAACTCAACCCAATTTTTTACTTGAAATCAATTAAATCGGTTTTATTAACACGATTTGGTTCGAATTGATACAATTAACTAAACTGAATCCAAATTTATCTTGAAATCAGTTAATTGATTTAATCCAACACGATTAACTTGATTTTGACACAATTATCCTAAAAATTAACAGTTTTTGTTTATGTGTGTAGGAAATTCACATCTAATTTCCAAAACTTAATATTTTAAAATATAATCAAGTCAAAACTAGGTAAAAAATCGGGTTAAAATATGATCAAAATTATGTAAAAACCGGGTTGGATTCGAGGTTGATTAACGATTGGTTGACTAAAGGGGTTTGAGGGTTTAGGGAGTATAGGATGAGGACCAAAGTCGAGGGAAGAATCAAACTAGAGCAAAATTGTCGATGGGAGAATCAAACTAAAACAACATTGTCGAGGGGGGATAAGCGGTCTTCCTTCAATTTTTATATATGAATATGATTCATGATTCGTATTCTAATTGATCTGATATCATATCATATAACCAAGATAATACGTGTGGTGGTAAAATATGCTTACAAATTTTATAATGACTATATATGGCATCAAAGTACACATTCTTTTTCTATGATTTTTTAGAAAAATTCTATGATTAAACGTATTTGAAATGAAGTTGTCTAAACGATCTATCGGGAATACCATCTACATATGTGAGTGAATACAAATACACATGAAAAAAATACATGATGATTTGCATGATTAATCGTCAACTCTTTCACTACAAAAAAACACGCTAATTCCAACGGACGGGGCAACGGATCCGTCCGTTGGAAACAAATTCTAACGGATAGCAACAGATATGTTAATGCTTTCAACGGGAGAGAATCCATTGCAATTAAGAGGGAATTTTTAACGGATTTTAACGGAAAATTGCCGTTACAAAATCCGTTAAAAATCCGTTAACAATTTGCGACGGATTGTAACGGATAATATCCGTTGGACATATCCGTTGCAAGACCGTTAGAAACCGGGGGAAAATATTCTGACGGTCATCCGTTACCCATTGTAACGGACATCCGTTACAAATTGCAACGGATGACCGTTGATATTGTTAATTTCGAGGTCCAACCGTCGAAATGAATTCGTGAGACCTTGTAACGGGCATCCGTTACCATTTGTAACGGATCGCCGTTGATATAGTTAATTTCGAGGTTCAACCGTCGAAATAAATTCGGGAGGCCTTGCAACGGGCATCCGTTACATATGCCAACGGATGTCTGTTGAAAATTTCACTATATATATGGTTGAATCTAAAACAATATCAATATCAACCAATATGATATATTCACCACCAAAATCAAGTATCTTTCTTCTCAATGGTTGAATCCAAAACAGCTTTGATAAATTTTCTTACCGGTGGTAAGAGTAAGTTTATTAAGGTTGTTTTGCATTCGATCATTGAGATAA